>JAECMU010055202.1:0-13786 GCA_016106625.1 Dracogyra subfuscus | reverse complement strand
TGGATTTCTATTCAGGTAATGTGTTGACACTCACAGAAATCTGGTATAAGAACTCGTGAAACGTAAATCTGAAGTAAGTCATTTGGATTCTACAGACCTGACATTTTATCCTTGGCAGATAGCTGAGATGTGTGTTCAGGATAACCTGGCTATCGATTGGGAAGTAATGTAGACAATATAATCGTTAAGAGTCCTCATCAGACAAAGGATTAGCAGCAAGCGTTGCGTGGAACGATGGAAACGTACACGTTCACTTGTCGTAGCATCGGCTGTTGTAACAAAACAAACAAGATCATCCCAGCTGCCAAAGCCAATAACCCAGTTAGGTCGCCGATGTCGTATTTCTTTCCTCGGAAAGCTGCCAAACCCATTAACATTTTTAGCACAACCACCATGCTTATAGGTCAGCGTCCCCACGCCGTGACGCCATTAGGCAATGCCCCACGCTTAGAGGTTAGCCAGTCAGACTGGTTACGCGACCTAGTTCATTTGCATACATGATGCTCAAGTGACCCACCTACTACTACTATGTTGCTGTTCAAAATTATTTGCAACTGTATTAAATGACCGTTTAACTAGTTTCATTGAAGAAAACGATGTTATGAGCGAAGCCCAGGCTGCTTTCCATAGAGATTATTCGATTACAGATCACTTATTTACACTTCATTCACTAATTAATGGAAATTGTAAGGAAGAAAAAAGATATAACATTTTATTTACGTTTATACGGCGTCAGACATATGGTTAAGGACCACACAGATTTTGAGAGAAAACACGTTGTTGCCACTTCATGGGCTACTCTTTCCGACTAGCAGCAAGGGATTTTTTATTTGCGCTTCCCACAGGCAGGATAGCACAAACCATGGTCCTTGTTGAACTAGATATGGATCACTGGTCGGTGCAAGTGGTTTACCCCTACTCAGTGAGCCTTGCGGCGCACTCACTCAAGGCTTGGAGTCGGTCTCTGGATTAAAACTCCCATGCCTCGACTGGGATCCGAACCCAGTACCTATCAGCCTGTCAACCGATGGCCTAGCCACGACGCCATCGAGGCCTGTTTCACTCAGGGTTTGGGGTCGGTATCTGGATTAAAAATCCCATGCCTCGACTGGGATCCAAACCCAGTACCTACCAGCCTGTTGACCGATGGCATAACCACTGCGTCACCGAGGCCGGTAGGAAATTCTAAGGATTATAAAAAAAATTAAGATTGGAAACACTACTCTTGAAAATGTCAAAGAATTCAAATATTTAGGTGCCACTTTTACTAAACTAAATAACTTTTAAATACTAAGATTAGACTTAAACAACAGGCGACAAAGGCTATGTATTTTATAACAAAATGTCATTTTAATACAATTGATTATAGCTTTTGTAGGAGAATAAAAAGAACGGCCTTCGTGCATGTGCGTCAAAAATAAACGTTTTTAGAGAAAAATAGCTTTGGTAATAACTAGAATAACAAACTAGGTACCAGTTATCAAATGTATGTCCCTTGTGAAATAAGTTTCACCTGTCACTCGCTAAACCTCGTGACAAATGAAAATTAATTCACTCGGGACATAAATTTAATAATAACTGGACACTCGTTTATTATCCTTTATACATTTTTTTTAATTTTTATTTTTTAATATCTTTTTTTTATTTTTCGTTAATACATACCCGGAAAGATTGTTTACGTCAATACTATTATATCCGATCAAATATATATACATTTTGAGAACTTACGAGCAGTAAAATAATTAGCATGCTAAAATAAATAGTTAAATTCATGAATATAATTTTTGAAGCATTTAAACGCCCATAACAACAACAATATCCAAAAAAAATAAAATTAACCAGTTAATGAAACTGAAGGTAAACATACGATTATACTATATATATTTTAAATCGTATTACATTATCTTACGTATGTAATGTTAATTTACGAAGCTTTATTTTTTTTTTTACATCATACACGTTTATGAAAAATGGAAATGCACTAAATATTTATACTTATATATTATAAAATCAAGAATTGTCAAGTACATAGTTGTAACTAAAATATTCCGAATAACTATATTTTACAATATATCTCTATTCTGTTACATCACGGAATGTATGTATATTATTAATGCCATGTGCAGTATTTGTATTTGTATTCAGTTATGTACCAAGCAATGTATTACTAATATTTGCATCCAAAGGCCGATGATTATTAAATCAATGTGTTCTAGTGGTGTCGTTAAACAAAATGTCGTATAACCCTCTGTTGTTGTTGCTATTATTGCCAAATGTTTAACATCCAAAAGCCGATGATTAATAAATCAATTTGTTCTAGTGGTGTTATTAAACAAAATGTCGTATAATACTCTGTTGTCATCCCATAATTATATCAAAAGTCGTTGTCTTGGAATCAGAGTTGAAGATTTAAGCATCATATAGTTTTGTGTCAGAATTATCAAATGTTTGACATCCAATAGCTGATGATTAATAAATCAATATTATCTAATGTTGTGAAGAAAACAAATGTTAACCTTTTTCGGTAATAGAAACAAGCACGATATGTAGCTCCGTGAATTAGATGGTAGAACACTCGTTTGAGGTGTGATAGATCGCAGGATCGTTCGCTCTCAATGTTTTGGGCCTTTTCCCATCTCAACCAGTGTTCCAAGCCATGGACATCAATGTGCCTACACTTCCAACTTCAGTTAAAGCAGATTACCTGTATTTACCTACTCCCTCCATTGTTATGGGAGAGTTTAATGGTCACCACATTTTACGAAATATCAAGCTTGGCCATCCCTTAATTGGGATGGTGATACGAAAGTGTGTCTTTTTATCTATTGCCATAAAGATGTTGTATTTTGTTGGGTGCCCAACCATGTTGGCATCAGGGGTAATGAAAAGGCAGATTCAGCTGTCAAATCTGCTTTGGATTTGCCTCATGCCAGGATTGGTGTTTTCAACTTGGCAGTATGATTGGGACAGTGCGATTGGGAACAAGCTTCATTCTATTAAGCCAGTCTTGGGAGAGTAGAAGTCCTCGTATAGAAGGATGAAATAGTTTTGTGTCGTGCTCACATCGGTTATACATATCTGACCCATTCATTTCTTTTGAAGAAGGACCCTCCACCTCATTGTGAGCACTGTCAGTGTACTCTGACGGTACGCCACATTTTGATGGAGTGTACCCATCTGAAAATAAAACCTCGAAAAGAAATATTTGGACAACGAAATGTGATGGAATCCTTTTGATTCCATCCAGAACTTATTTTACAGTTCCTACGTGATACTGCGTTTTATTGTAAATTTTAAATATTGTCTAATAACTGTGATATTTGTATTTTTGCACAGTTCTTTACACTGTGTTTTAATTTAACTGTTGAATTTTTATATCGGTGTTGACCATTACATTGTTTTTTCCATTACCATTGTTTGACACCCAATAGCCGATGTATTTTTCGTGCTGGGGTGTCGTTAAACATTTATTTATTCATTCTTGATGAAACAACGTCTGTGCCGGAATGATTTAGGGTTCTTTGAAAGCATTCAATAAGCCTGCCCTTAGGCATTTTAGAAATTATGATATGTAGACATCACAAACTGGAGCATAAGGTATACTATTTGACATAAAGGGACAAATGACTATTGAAAAGTTGAATTCATCTCTTTTGTCGTACAGTTTATTTTGGTGTCGCTTTGAATCTATATGCCTAGATCGAGGTATGCAACTGATTTAATAGTTTGTGCATCTACCAAATGACAACATGGCATATTGACTAGACCCATTCCGAAAGGCATTCGACAGATTCAACCTCATACTTGTCCCACTGTTTGGCAGTCTTCAGCAGCATCCATAATGATTTTAAATTTTTAGTCCCAATTGATGTTTTAATATTTGGGACCATACTGGAATAACTGCCGAAGGTTGCGATATTCAACAAACATGAAAGGTCACCTGTTATGACAACGTGACAACGTTGTTATCTTCATATCAGAATGGTTCCCCCTCCGAGTTCAACATCATATTTGTCTTCTATCACTAAACCTGACCTTAAAGGGACATTCCCGAGTTTGCAGGCAATTTAATGAGTGTCTGGCATTGAAATCATCACTTGCTTCACTAAATCTCTGAGTATCTGACATTGAAATTATCACTTGTTTCACTAAATCTTTGAGTGTCTGACACTGGAATTATCAGTTACTTCACTAAATATCCGAGTATCTGTCATTGAAATCATCACTTGCTTCACTAAATATCCGAGTATCTGTCATTGAAATCATCACTTGCTTCACTAAATCTCTTAAGTATCTGATGTGGTAAGATATTATTGATTGGACATTAGAATAGCAACTATATCAATTAATTCACATAAAATAAACTTAGGAATAGCCAATGATAGTATAAATGTACCCCAATTATATATACATGTAACTGTTTCTTGCTTTGATAGATGCATGGCAGCCATCTTGAAATTATTGTAATCAGATTACAACATCATATCAGTAATAACAGTGAATTCTTTCACATATAAACTAAATAGGAATGATCGCAAATATAATAAATGTACCCCAATTAAAAGCAAATATTACATTTGGGGATTTAATACTCACATGGCGGCCATCTTGGAATTATTGTATCTGGATAAGTTAAACATCGCAGATATATTAAATATTGATTATTTGATACAAAAGACATAAAAATAGCCTATAATATTATAAATGTATCCCATATAAAATCCTGGGTGTTAGATTTTTAGTTTTTGTATATATTTGAAGCCCATCTTCATTTTTTTTAAAGAAAAATAATCCAAAGATCAGTGGGCAATATTTATTTTGGATTCAGCACCAATGAGTTTCCATTTTTTTAAAATACCAAATACCATAAGGGTTTTATTAAGCATGTTTTATAAATATGGTTAAATCTACTACAAAGAGGTACATAATAATAAATTTACAAACTGAAAATAAACAATGTTCCACTCATTATTTTTGAGTAGAATGTTATGATGTTACTTAGGTGGGTCCAAGGTTTGAAGAAAAAAAAACATCACTTTAAAAATCTTGCAATTTGTGGTGGGTCAAGTCGTAGATTGACTGGCCTAATATGCTATTCTGTCTGTGGGATAGTGCATATAAAAGATTCTTTGCTACTAATTGAAAAATGTAGCTCATTTTCTCTTTAACACTAAATGTAAAAGTTACCAAATGTTTAACATCCAATAGCTGATGATGAATAAATCAACCTGATCTAGAGGTGTCGTTAACCAAAACAACTTTAAGTTTGTTTTAATACATTTTATTCTGCCTTTGCATATAGCTGTCAACAACAGGGACTTATGGAAGCCCTACACCTTACTGTATGACATTGTATGTTCAGGTAAGTAGCTTAATATAATATGTTTGTATTTATAGAAAATATCCAGTTAATGACGTCAGATATCTTCTGTATCCAGTAAGGATAAGAATGGGAAATTCTTCTAGGCTCTGCCGAGTGGAATTTTTCATCCGACCTGAACAGGATAAAACAGATATCCGATGTCATTAAATAGCTATTATCTTTACTCTGCAGACCATAAAACATCCATGTACTGCTACTGTACGGATATGACTTTGCTTTATCCGTCATCATATTCTGTCAACAGAAACGGTGATTGCAGTATAAAATGCGCTCTGCTCATAGTTTTTTGTCCTTAACCATATTTCCGACGCCATATAACCGTAAGTAAAATGTGTTGAGTGTCTTTAAATAAACCATTATCTTCATTTCCATAATCTTTTGTAGAGAAGTTTAGATGTTTCATTTTTTGTTTACTTGCTTTGTTTCCTTGAACCAAATTATTTTTAGCATCTAGTTTAAGACTAATCATTAGATCATCTGTTTGGTCACGACATTAGTCTCTCCTTTATTTGTTTATAACTCAACGACACATTCTCACCACTGTCACAGTCACTATGCGTAGTGAGATGTCCACTATATTTCGTTGCGGTCCTTTGAGACCCAAGAGTTCACAACCACATCAACATTCGACACTATACTAACTGTCGACACCGGGGTGGGTTGGGGGGGGGCACTATTTCTACACCGGTTTCTCGTTATGAAGATTTCCTATTTTACCACAATTGTCTTACTTTTGTCTGACTTTACCTCTTGTATGCCACAGGTTTTTTAGGTGTTTCTCTCGCGCAACAAACTCCTTTGAATTATACTAACTTAGAGGAAAAATGTGGGCGCATTGTCTTGTTGTGTCCTACTATCGGTAGTAGTATGATTCAATGCTTCATTTATATATCTACTGAGACAAGTCGGTGTCTACACGGAGGTCTGCTATGCGGTACTCGTACTTTGGCGATACAGATCAAACGTCTCACCAACACACTTCCTATCGGGTAAATTTAAGTCTCCAACAGAAACGTCAGGTTTAAACAAGTTGACCATAATATAATGAGGCATCAGGTTTAAGCAAGTTGAATGTAACACATAGTACGAGGCATCAGGGTCAAACAAATTGAACGTAACAAATAGACAAAATGAGGCATTCCTTTTTAAAAAGTTGAACATAACATATAAAATGAGTCATCAGGTTTAAAAAAGTTGAATGTATCATATAGACAGAATGAGATGTGAGATTTAAACAAGATGAATGTAATAGATATTGACATAGATATAATTATACATGTATAAACAAGCTGAATATACTAAATAAACAGAACGGGGCGTCAGGTTGAATGTAACTTATAGAATGAGGCATCAGGGTTAAACAAGTTGAATGTAAAAGTTAAATTTTAAATCACTAGTCCACATTGATTTATTAATCATTAGCTATTGGGAAAAAAGAAAAAGAAATGTTTTATTTAACGACGCACTCAACACATTTTATTTACGGTTATATGGCTTCAGACATATCGTTAAGGACCAAATAGATATTGAGAGAGGAAACCCGTTGTCGCCCACTTCATGGGCTACGTTTTTCGATTAGCAGCAAGGGATCTTTTATATGCACCATCCCACAGACAGGACAGTACATACCACGGCCTCTGATATGCAAATCGTGGTGCACTGGCTGGAACGAGAAATCGTCCAATGGGTCCACCGACGGGGATCGATCCTAGACCGACCGCGCATCGAATGGGCACTGTACCAATGGACTACATCCCGTCCCCAGCTATTGGATGTCAAACATTTAGTAATTTTTACATATAGTCTTAGATAGGAAACCCGCTATATTTTAGCATTAGTAGCAAGGGATCTTTTATATGAACCATTCCACAAGACAGAATAACACATGCCACGACCTTTGGTATACTAGTATGTGGTGTACTGGCTGGAGCGATAAAGCTGAATGTAACAAATAGAATGAAGCATCCGGTTTAAACAGGTTCTGATTATTTTCTTGTCTCATTTCAAACAGTACGTCGGTACATCGTTGGCAAAATATGAATGATCCAGAGAGATAGTTGATTATGTGACCCATTACATAACTAATAGCATTTAGTAATTAAGTTAGCAACTTTGTTGGTTTATTTAGTCTTGCTTTCTTTACTTATTAATATGTTCTGCTGCACAATATTATACGAAGTATCATTCTTCTCGTAGTTAGAAAAAAAGAAGTTTGTTTTATATAACTATACCACTGGAGCATATTGATTAAGTAGTCATCGGCTATTGGATGTCAAACATTTGGTAGTCATTAGAGGAAACCCGCTACATTTTCCCATTAGCAACAAGGGATCTTTTATATGCACTTTCCCACAGACAGGAAAGCACATACCACAGCATTTGTCCAGCTGTGGTGCACTGTTTGGAACAAGAAAGAAACCCAATCAGCTGAATGGATCCACCGAGGTGGTTCGATCCTGCAATGCAAGCACCTTAAGCGAGCACTCAACCGACTGAGCTAAATCCCGTCTCCTCTCGTACACATATATAGTCTGAGAGAGGAATCCTGCTTAATGTTTTCATTAGTAGTAAGGGATCTTTTATATGTACCATCCCACTGACAGAATAGCACATACCACGGTATTTGATGTAATGGTCTCTTGGTGCACTGGCTGGAGCGAGAAATAACCAAATGGGCCCACCGACTATTGTGCAGTGTTGTACTACTTGCACAAAGACACACGCCGATACAATCCGTACTATGACCTGAGTTGTATAGGACGAGAATTGTGTTGTAACAGCGCTCAGACTAGCAACTGGACAGTCGAAGTGAAATTGACGAGTTGGAAAACTGTCTTTGATGGCCGCGGATGGACTGCATTTACCATTTACCCAGGGAACAACATCTCTCTCTCTCTCTCTCTCTCTCTCTCTCTCTCTCTCTCTCTCTCTCTCTCTCTCTCTCTCTCTCTCTCTCTCTCGACTCTAGAAGATTTACTTGGAGGGGTCCAAACAAAAAACAAGGACGACTTGATTATTTTTTTGTTTCGTCTGACCTGCAAACTTTTATTATGGATGCTGATATTGATGCAAGCTATAAATCCGACCATTCACCCGCAAAAGTTATTTTTCGATTTATTAAACACGAACGTGGTAGAGAAACGTGGAGATTTAACAACAGTTTACTGCAGGACATAGAATATACTGAGCTGGTAAAAAACAAAACCTGCATAAAAGACACTGTAGATCAATATAAAATAAATTCGGATAAGGGGGAAGAACAGAAATGTTCAATAAATGATCAGCTTCTCTGGAAAACTATAAAATTAATGATCAGAGTAAAAACAATCACATTTACATCATTTAGAAAAAAAGAAATTAATCAAAAGCAAATAGAGTTAGAAATTAAACTGAAGCAGCTTTATGAAATAAATATAGATGAGAATATCTATGTTGAAATTCAGGAAACAGAAAGGAATAATCCATTTCTTAAATTTCTAGACCCTGAAACAAATAATGGATTAGAGGGCATATTAACATACGACGAAAGTAGGGGGATCCACTCTGACCTTATTTGTTCATAATAGCTGTTGAACTTCTAAGTGCAGATCTAAAGGATGATCCAAACATTAATTGTATAACATTAAATAACTCAGAGTATCTTATTTCTGAATATGCTGATGATACCTCCTATTGCTTGATGACAGTGAGATGTCTTTCAATCAATCATTACTTTTAGTGGACAATTTTGCCTCATGTTCTGGTCTGAATTTTTTTTTCGAAATAAACACAAGCTATTTGGATTGGGGCAAAGCAGGGTTGTGGTTTGGTGTATAACACGAACAGAGAAATTATATAGAATCACGAAGGGCATTTTAAACGTATTGGCATTAAATATAACTTTAAGCAGGATAATCTGTATACTGATAATTTTAAAGACAAATGTCAATCTTTCAAAAAATTATTAAGTGATTTGTCTTTTAGAAATGTGTCCATAATAGCAAAAGTTACAGTAATAAAATCTTTAGCATTACACATTTAAATCCAAATTCTGACTGTTTTTCCAGACATCCCACCTCACTATTTAAAAGAAATACAGACTGCAATAGTTTATTTGGAATGGAAGAGTTGATAAAACCAAGATAAGTATAATTTTAAATGAATATAAAAATGGTGGTCAGAAAACAATTGTTATCGGGAATAATGGACATAAATACTGGGCAGCTGACCACAAATGCCCGTAAGTAAACGCAACTTTTTCGAAAAAAAAATTGCCTAATTTTAATCGCCATTAGCTGATCTAAAAATAATAAAAATTAAACAAAATCCACGAAAATTATACTTACCGATATATATATATTTATATATATGAACTTTATTTTATGTATTTATAAAACATTTAAGTGAATATATGTGAGTAAAAATTATAAACTTGTACACACTCAACATGGTTTTTGCTAAACATTAATCCAGTAGTCTAAAGGTTAAATTTCCTGTCTTTTGCTCGTGTGTTGAAGTTCCCTCGGTACCTTGCAGATGCCTGTCTCTATTTGCAATTTCACATGTCTTTTCCAACCTTTTCTGTAAATCTAACACATACTCATTTGTAGTTTTACCTCTTGATCCTGTACTTCATCTGTCCACAGTTCCTTTAAAATTTGCATGGGCCCCCTCACTATTCTCCCATATAACAACTCATATGGGAAAACCCAAGGCTCTCTTGAGGCACTTCTCTATAGGCAAATAATAATGGTGCTATTTACTAGTTTTTGGGTCGTTAACAAACATTTTTGTCAACATATGTTTCAAAGTCTCATTAAATCGCTCAACCAGGTCATTGTACATCAGATGATAAGGAGTCGTTGTGAGTTGATGTAATGATAATAAACCTCTCTCATCAGATTGGAAGTCAACTGAGTACCCATGTCAGTCAAAATTTCATTTGGAATGCACACTCTACTAAATACTTCCACCAGTGCTTCTGCGACAGTCTCTATGTCAATTGTGGCTAAGTGAACAGCTTCAGGGTATCTGGTCAAAATATAACAGTTTTTTCTCTCCATCATCGGATCAATAGGATCCACCGAGTCTACTGGTACTCTCTGGAAAGGTATATACATAATTGGTGTTTGTCCTAGTGATGTTTTGCCTATTTTACCTTTTGGTATTGTCTTTTGACATGTGTCACACGATTGAATAAAAGTGTCTTTGAATTCTATCAAATGATTTCTTTGTTGCTAAATGTTCTGCCATTATTGTCTCATGACCAACTTTCATGCCTTGTATTCTCATTTCTACACGAACAACTGTGTAAACCATTTTCCATTTTCCACTTTCACTGACTTAAATTCTCTCATGAGCAATCCTTTTCTTATTATAAATCTTGAAATATTCTTACCTGTAACATTTTCATCTCCTATTTCTGTCAGCTGAAAACGTTTCCTCAAGCTGTCATCTTTCCTATGCGCTGCTTTTACTTGCACCGACCAGTGATTCATAACTGGTTCAATAAAGGCCATGGTTTGTGCTATCCTGCCTGTGGCAAGTGCAAATAAAAGATCCCTTGCTGCCTGTCGTAAAAGGGTAGTATATGTGGCTACAGCAGGTTTTCTCTAAAAAAACCAGTGTCAGAATGACCATATGATTGACGTCCAATAGCTGATGATAAGATAAAAAATCAATGTGCTCTAGTGGCATCGTTAAATAAAACAAACATTTTCTCTTTTTTTGTTCAAATTCGTCATACATGCAATGGATTCTTTTTTCTGAACTCTGTTTGGGCAAGCTTTTCACAAATTAAACATTTTAGTTGTCATGTTACAGATTCCGACTTTTTATCATTACGTGACCAAATTGGTCTACTACACTTGCCAACTTTTCTATGATCTTGTCGAAGTCCACCTCTGTTCTCGTCTCCTCTTCTATGCTGCATCATTCCTTTCCTTGCCTCCAAGGTCTCTGCCAATTCTGACATCTTCGATGCATTCTCTGGAATTCTTTCTTTTAAAAACAAAGTCAAATCTATATTTGCCGAGTTTAAAAGTTGTTCTCTTAACAATAAATCAAATAAATAGTTAACGTCAATTCAAAGCTACTCAGCTTAATCCATATGTTTGCATAACCACGCAATCTACATAACAATTGGGTGTATGTCTCCAAATCTTCAATTTGCGCATTTCTAAATTTTAGTTTGTCATAATTAACTGCGTCTGAATTCTCTAATCTCGCATACACATCCCTTGCTTTTCCTGTTAGCAATATTGCCAAATGAACAGCCCAATAATATTCTGTACTTCCACAAGTCTCTCAAAACTTGTTAAATATGCATCCATGTCGTCCCTTCCATCTTAAAATAAAGGTAACTTTAATTTAATGTTACTCACCCCAGGAAGTATAGATGTATTACCCTTATACATATTACCTAGTTCCCGTTTAGATTCTAACTTCAATCTTTCTTTTTCCAGTTCCAGCTCCATCAACTATTTAGCAGCAATCGTTTTACTTTCTCGCTACTCTCTTTCCATCTGTCGATTTTCTCTTTCCATCCTTTTCTTTTCTCTCCATTCCTCCTTCTGCTCTTGTACAAACCTTTGCAATTCTTCATTTTCCAAGCCTAAACTCTTGCCTAGTGTAATAAACTTTTCAATATCCATAATAAATATAGACATGGAAGCAATATTAATTATGCATTGTTGGTTCAGGTTGCAATGAAAACGTTTGTTCAACTAATAATTATAATACATTTGCAAATCAATTTTACAGTATACTAATGAAATTATAAAGTAACGCACCACTCCCAAAAAAAACAAAAAACAATACACTAACCGATCTACCTACCAATCTACCAGTAATAGGTGGGTCACTTGAACAACATGTATGCAAATGAATTAGGTCACGTGACCGCTTGTGATTGGCTGATATTTAACTGTGGGGGCGTGAATTAATAACGCCATGTTGTTGGAACGCTGGCCTCTAAGCATAGTGTAGGTGCTAACCAGGTTAGTGGCAGCTGTTAGAGGAAAATATCATGACCTCGATGACCTAACTGGGTTAATGGATTTGGCAGCTGGGATGGCCTTGTTTGTTTAGTTACAACAGACGATGCTAAGACAAGAGCATGTGTACATTTCCATCGTTCCACGCAACGCTTGCTGCTAATCGTTTGTCTGATGAGGACGATTATATTGGTCTACATTACTTCCCAATCCACTGAAGTTGTTAACTTGATAGCCAGGTTATCCTGAACACACATCTCAGCTATCTCTCAAGGATAAAACGTCAGGTCTGTAGACTCACTTCAGATTGTTTTTTCACGAGTTCTTATGCCAGATTTCTGCCAGTGTCAACACATTACTTAAATATAAATCCAGTAATAATGCCAAGAGAATTATCAGTTTCTGACATCTCTGAAATACAAAACAAAACAAAACAAAACAAGACAATCTAAACATAGGCGTGAAGGCAGTTGTACTCCAGAAACACTGTTCATATTTATTTGATATTTGAATTCAACAACTGGCCACTCAAATTTCTTTTTAATTGTTTACAAAACAGTAAAATAATACATTAGCAACCTTTTAGACATCAATTATTTCCATATTTTTGTGTTATTTTATACTAAATTAATAATCAGAACATCTAATTTCGTGTCTAGTGTTATCATTTAACAAATATATAAAGCACAAACCACGACACAAACCGCACACACGCCTCCGGCATTGGTTAACCGTTTTCCTGCCTGTTGAAGTGTGTATACGTCCAACGAACCATGCGAAGTAAAGAATATGTTGTTAACAATATTGGAATTTCAGGCTTTAAATATGTATTGGGGTCAGAGGTTTCTATACATCGGAGGTAAGTCTTGCAGTAATCTATTTTGAGTTGTGTGTATAACTTTTGATTCAGGTGTTTCGAAAACATCCTTCTGTCTATAGATTATGAAAATCTTAATGACTATCAAAGTGCCAGAGCAATTATATTAATAACAATAATAATATCTATCCAACCATCCATACATCCATCCATCTATATATACATCCATTCATTCAGCCACGAATCAAAATCAACCCACCCATCTATCTACCTGTAGTAGTGTAGGTATAAAGTGCTCCTACTGGCAGTAGCTAGTGGGAATTTCCTATTAGCTCAGTTGGTAGAGCACTGGACTCTCACACAGAGAGTCCGTGGTTCGAATCCGCTCAGTGAAGGTTGATATTTTTCTGTTACATTTGGAGCCGACGTAGGGACCGGGTGTGTTCTTAACATAAGAATACAATTATAACCCAGTCAGGACCCGTAACAGATCAACTGCCCGTGGCCCACAGCTCCGGAACGTAGCTTCACTGATATTTTTCTGTTACATACCTACCGACCTACCTCTCTCTGTCGCGCCCTTACGTTTAAAAATCGCGCTTCTAATATCCG
>JAECMU010055168.1:2366-14872 GCA_016106625.1 Dracogyra subfuscus | reverse complement strand
ATTGTTATTATTTTTGTTATCAGTTAATAGCTACTCGAGAAAACAATTAACTGTACATCATGTTGAGAAGAAATTTGAAATAAATTATTACAAAATGGCGTACTTGTTTGTTGAGCGTAGAAATCGTCTCTTGGTATGTAAGTCGGTCTACATTCCTGGGTGACGTCACTGTAAAGACACTATATCTTACGGAAATCTGTTATAGTTTTATTTTTAAAAAAACCTAATAAAACAGTTGAAATTAAAATAGGCATAACGCTAATGTGTAGGGTTATCCCCTAATTAAAGAGTGTATTTTCTACGCCATAACTAAAATTACATGTACTCCAATCACGCTAACCCAACTCCGAAGAGATGACGGGGGGGGGGGGGGGGGGGGGGATTATAAGTGAAGTTAACGTACTGGGTACCCTTTTTACGTGCCCATATCCACTAGGGTTCAGGCACGCCCACCCCGGACTAGGCCTCTGACTTCGCCAGTGGCCAATTCCGGGACAGTGGGTTAACATACTTACACTAAACTCTCTAAGATAAATTTAATATACGTTTTAATATAAAACTCAATGGTGGTGTCTAGACTATAAATAATTTAAAACCAATAATAAAAAACTTAATAATTCAAGACCAAATCCAACCTAATTATTTTCCCCACTAATATCTACCATTTATAAACTAAACATTACTCCAATTATTCTAACCAACTTTAGTTACCTAACAATAATATAATAATAACAAATTCATAACACTATTATTTCCCTTACATCACTTATATAATTCAAATCCATTTCCGCTACATTGTAAGTGTGATCCTTGTGAACATATTTATATATCAATACATGTATCCTATGTTGCAATTTTATTTTAGTATATTCGAGATTTTGTGTACGAAGTAACATTAATAATAAAAAAGTTGAAATGAAAGGGCAGTCATACAAAGCTGAAAACTTAAGTTAGAGTACATAATTACGTATCAAGTAAAACTCACTTCGAGGACTGTTATTAATCGGAAATGGTGGAATGAACTCTTTGTGAAAATAAACAAAGTCCATTATTTCTATATTTCCACCTCTAAAAGGTCATTTTGTTTAACAACACCACTAGAGCATATTGACTTGTTAATCATCGGCTATTGGATGTCGGACATTTGGTAATTGCAACATACGTCTAAAAGTGGAAACTCGCTACGTTTTCCATTAGTAGTAAAATATATTTTATATGCACTATCCCACAGACAATATAACACATACCACAACTTTTTTATATATACCAGTGGTGGTTAACGAAAGATAGCCCCTTTGGGCCCACCGACGGAGGATGATCCCAAACCAATCGCACATCAAGCGAGCGTTTACCTTAGGATACGTCCCGCCCCTTCTCCTTCTAATGTTTTGCTTCGTTTTGTATTTGTTTGTTGTTATTATTATTATTATCATTATTATTATTATTATAATTGTTGTTGTTGTTGTTGTTATTACTGTTATTATTATTATTTAGTTCAGTTCAGTTCAGTACATTTTTTTCCATGAATTATTAGTCCCCCTACGGGTCCTTCATATCCGTCCGTCTGACTCACCGTTACCCTGTCTGTCCGTCAGTCCCATGAGTAGTTGTTTCCCCTCTCTCAAAATGCCTTGCAATGTTGAGCAGGCATTTTGTGTTTACCTTTGTAACGGATCAAGTTTAATTTTCATTGCGATATACCCATGTTCGACACATTTATGGCCTTCAAGGTTACGAGATACCAGAGGGGACTATAGATTTCATCTCCTCCGTCCTTCTGTCTGTCAGTCTGTCCACGTATAGATTTCCGGGTTTTCATTTGTAATATCTTAAGAAATCTCGTATAGCTTTATTACGTACTGTTAGTTTCATGACGGAGTTATGGTCCTTGAATTGGGCCGATATGAACATTTATTCGGCCCGGTATCGGACATGTATTCTTTAGCAGTACTATCAGGATACTTCCTAATATTGCTATTATTATTATTATTATTATTATTATTATTATTATTCAACAACAATGTCGTGTTCAGTGCCAGGCAGAATAGTTACTTTACTCTTGAGATACCAGTTGGTCACAACTCCCCGTTTTATAGCCTCTTCGTGGAATAGTTCATTTCCCTCCACCAGTTAAACAGAAAGGTGTGGTATCCCACATGAATGTAATTGGCAATTATGATCCTCATTAAAACGACATACCCTAGTTTTTAAACACTAAGGCATATTGTTTACTATTAGAGCCGTTTATGAAATTAAACATTGCTTATATTTTATTGTTTAGATTATCCATTTCCGTACAACCAAAGTGTTTCTGGTAATCCTGGTGCTTCTAGTACCACGAACTTAATTTTTCATATTTTTAAAAACGCACGAGCGTCGCAGAAGTAACGGTTACAGAGTTGAGTTTTAGTCTATTTCAACGTCACAGATTCTTGTGTCAGTCAGTAGTATTCAAATTTGTTACAGGTTTGGAAATTAACCAAACTTAGTGTCTATTTTTACAGGTTGAAACTAGTCTAGGTGAAAAAAATTAAAAACAAATTAGGGTCTGTCCCTTTAAGAGAAATACGGTCCAGCAAAATCCATCATGATATACCGTTATGGGAACTCAATGAATGAATGAATGAATGTTTAACGACACCCAGCACGAAAAATTACATCGGCTATTGGGTGTCACACTGAGGTAAATGAAAAACAAAAGGTGATGATCAACATCAACACAAAAATTCATTATGTCAATTAAGACAGTGTAAAGAACTGTGCAACAAATATAAATATCACAACGAGATACTGACTTTTACTCAATTTGTGCTGTATTGGCCATTCTCAATGAGAATGTTTCACCCCTGCACCACGGTGAGGTTACAGCACGGGCAGGGGTATGGGAACTCAATGCCAATTATATGTTCCCATTTCAACAAATGAAGTTTATTATTCTAAACTGAGAAAAAACAACCCAACAAACTTTGTGTTGCCTCAGAATTATCACCTACATATTATAATTTATAAATGATGAATGAATGAAATAATGACGACACCTCATCACGAAAAATACATCGGCTATTGAGTGTCAAACTATGGTAAATGCAAACAAATAATGTAATTTTCATCATCAATATAAACATACAACAGTTAAATGCAAAACAAAGTATAAATAACTATGCAAAAATACAAACACCACAGATAGGTAAAATTTAGAATAAAAGTCAGTATCACATAAAACTGTCTGGATGGAATCGAAAGAATTCCATCACATTTTGTTTTGTGACAAAATATATATTTTCTACTTTCTTTAAGAAGAAATTATTTATTTAACGACGCATTCAACACATTTTATTTACGGTTATATGGCGTCAGATATATGGTTAAAGACCACACATATCTTTTATTTGCACTTCCCACAGGTAGGATAGCACAAAACATGGCCTTTGTTGGACCAGTGGTGAATCACCTACCCGTTGGGCCTTGCGGAGCACTCACTCAGGGTTTGGAGTCGGTATCGGTATTAAAAATCCCAAGTCTCGACTGGAATCCTAACCACGAAGCCACCGATACCGGTAGTTTCTTTAAGATGAGTAAATTGATTTTAGCAGGGCTGGGATGGGAGTCTACACTGTTGACAAAGAAGTTTATTGGCGGCTCCAGTCGTTCTCCCCTGGCAAATAACCATGAAACCTTGCCCCGTATATGCACTTGTAGTAGCCCAATGTAGATGTACTATCCAATGCACGAAAAAAACACTAATTAAAATTGTTTGTTTTATATAAAATAACAAAAACTGCTTTAAACATTAGCACACGACTGAATTTTGAATATGGAGACGTTAGTATGTTAAAGAGGAACATATATTTAATATGTAATTGTAGTTGCAAATGATATTACAATTAGTCTGAAACATTGTACAATGGCGGCAATGTCAGGACAGTCCACTTAAAATAATAGAACTCGAATCACGGAGGGTGTTTTTTCCGAGTTCCTAAGTATGTTTGAGAAGTAAATGTGTTTCAAAATGTTTGGGCTAAATACTAAATGTATCCATGATCTAAACACATTTCATTAACTAACACAAACGTATGAAATAGCTAAAAATATTAGAAATGGTCTAAAATAAGGATTCATATTTACATTACAAGTTGGTTTTCTCACACAGCTCAACACAATCTTGCAACCTGAGAATGAGGGAATCCCCGTGACGCACACGATTGCGTTTGGTCTGCGTCTTGTTTGGTGAATACGATGCTTCGCTGACCTAGCGTGAATGCAAATAGGGAGAGACTAAATCGTAGATACTGAGAGTCGTCAGCTAGTGAGCATCTACTGAATATTCGTGAGCAAACGGTTGATCAACATAGAGATTTTACGACATCGAGTAACGTCCTGGTGTATACATGAAAATTATTCCAACTGTAGATATTAACATAACAAGTATTTAATTTTGTAAAATACCTGTAAGAAATCAAATATTTTGATTGGCTGATTACACGCGGTTCATTCTACGTTATACCATCTCCGAAAGACAGGGCGACCAACCTAATGGAAATATTTTCCCGGAATTTTCTGGTATTTTAATTTTTAAACGCGCGAACGCCCCTTTCAAAACACCATTTAATTTTTTTTATAAAACATAATTTAAACAGCACCATATTTGACATATTTAAAAAATAACAACAACAACAAGAGATACATAATAATAAAACAAATTGCATTATTTATTGGAATGTTATGTATTCAATAATAAAAGTATAAATCAATCAACATAAGTGGCAGAATTTTTCTATTTCCTTTTTAACCACAGCCCTATGTTATGGCTTGTCTAGTAAAACATGCAAAATAAATTCATAAGTATAAATCAAGTTATTATACCTAGTACAGCAATTAACGGAATTATCGCGCGCACACACACAGACACACACACAGACCAAGCATAAAAAAATCATCACCAACCCCTCCCCCATAAAGGCTCCATGTTATTAGCAAATAGTGTAGAACAGTTTCACTACCAGTAATAAAGTGACAAACTTGGGAACAATATTATTTTATGTAGGTGCATTGCTACATTTCATCAGTGGGGTCGAACTAATTGGTGGTTAACTGAATCGGGGACGAAACGTTTGGTATCCACATTAAGACTGGCTATCGTTCTGCATTACGCTTACATTACTATTACAGTACCGTAGCACTTTTCGCGGCAAAATCTAACAATGGTTTGCAAATTATTATTATTTTTAAATTATAGTTTAACTTACTTGAATAAAACAAGATCGGTAGGTATATTAATTAATTAATATTAATGTCATGATTACTGGTAGCCAAATAGTATTTAGTGAAATGTTACATGTGAAAGCACACGAAAGGCATTTAAGAAGAAAATTGTAGATCAGTTTTTGTTTTCGTACGATCGCAAGTGTTCTTTGTTCATGTTTTACACACCGTGTCGAAGTTGCATGCATCGCCATAGAACCGACGTCTGCCCCGTAGTAATTACTATATTATATTTGAAACATTTTTAAAATGAATACATAAACTACACAGCAAATAAGACACATTTCATACATGGCTTTAGTTTATTCGATTGTCAAAAAACATTTTCATTGGTCGGCTGTTAACAAATACAGTCGATAATATCAAGTTCAGGTTGCAATGCAGAATGCAGAATGATAAACTCTTTACTAAACTCGGGATTTAAAAATTTAGAAAATTTAAAATATATTCAGAAATCGTTGCTTCTAAAAAAAATATGATAGCGAATTTGGACAAAAATCCGGGTATTTGGCATTAATTCCGGAATTCCGGATATAGGTTAAAAATATTGGATTTTTCGGAAAAATCCGGAAAGTTGGTCGCCCTGGAAAGATAATGTACCTACTTTACTTATATAACATTGTGTACGTTTAGTCATACGCAGTAAAGTGTCACTGTTTGTCAATATGGATAACTTACACGTAGAAGACGCCGAGTCGTTTAATTTAGGTGAATTTGAAGAATATTCGTATCAGAACATGACCCTCCATGACAATAATCTCCAAACGATATAGCAACGCTTGCTGCATCGGCCTCTTCAAGCAGAATTTCAACTGGGTGAAATCAGGTGATCGAGTATGTAGGCGCCTATAGTCACTGACAGCAGACGACACCGATAACTGACACTTTGCCAACAAAAACGCAAATTATTTCTATTCAAACATTCTACAACAAACTAATAAAATTTTTGATCTCTTAAGTGCACCTAGCAGTGAAAATCATCGTGTAAACTCCAAATTAAAACCGCGACAAGTTACCCCGTTTACCGGATCATGTGGTGTTCAAAACAGAATCCATGTTATAAAGGTTGTGTATGGGACACAATAATACAGTAAAAGTAAAATAAAAGTCTATAATTATGGTAGACCATTAAAGGTTTTTGGTAAAACACGCTTGCTCGGGTATTAATATTACACAATTGCATTATTACAGAGTTGTAAACTTTAAAATTCAATTATTTCAAAATAACAAAACATTATATTGTAGGTCATTTCCCTGGACATTTGACATATAGGAAACGTCTCACATTTCATTATTAACACATACATGCCAATTACACCAGCGTGATAGGTATGTAATTTGTTGTGTTCCCCCGACTGCAACGGGTCTTATTTGCTAATGACTTATTGTATTGCTAATCACGAATTGCTATTTGTGTTTTAATATTTTCTACTTTACATTTACCTAGATTTGAGCTGTATTCTCATGGTGGAATGACCATTGCTGGATCAAATACTCATTATGTATTTAGCAGTTCATTAAACGGCACAATGATGGGCCACTCTCGTACTCTTTATTTACAAAATATTCATTGTTTGCATATGTTTTATTTTACCGTTCGTTAAACGCCATTAAAGGGACATTCCTGACTTTGTTGCATTGTAACATGTTTCCGACTAATAAAATATTTCTACGATTAAACTCGTTTAGAATATCAGTGTCTGTATATTTAATGTGTTTCTGGTCGTCTTAATATTTGAAGGAAGCCCAAACTGGATTTTGTCTTCAAATAATGTCATACGTACGAAAACATATATTTCAGGAAATATAATGAAATTTAAAGCTGCTATGTCTGGATATCATATTATAACATCATGTAGAAATATGAAATACAAGCTCAAATGCACTTTTTAAAAAATCGTGCGTGTTCGCTATGAACGGATATCGTAAAAAGTATACGCTCGATTCGTAGTCATTGCCGCCATAGCTCGGCAAAGTTCAAACGACAGCCTGTTGTCAGTTTCAGTTAGCACGTGCGGTTGTCGATTTCAAACCCTGAGTGAGTGCTCCGCAAGGCTTAGTGGGTAGGTGTAAACCACTTGCACCGACCAGGGATCCATAACTGCTTCAACAAAGGCCATGGTTTGTGCTATCCTGCCTGTGGGAAGTGTAAATAGTATACCTTTTCTCCCTGTCGTAAAATAGTAGCCTATGTGGCGACAGCGGATTTTCTTTTAAAAAACCCACAGTGTCAGAATGGTCATATGTTTGACGTCCAATAGCCGATAAGATTCAAAAAATCAATGTGCTCTAGTGGCGTCGTTAAATAAAACAAACTTTACTTTTACTTTGTATTTTTAAGAACGACAGATCCATTCATTCCTAGAGGGGTGGCCACACACCAAACAAAATTAGCATCAAGCCATATACAAGTGAGACATAAAACTTCCCAAACCCCACAACTCAAAGCCAAACACACACAAACAAAACAAAACACAAACGTAAATGTTTAATGTCGTATAAAGGACAAACACTAACTAGACTCAAAGTGTATTAGTCAAAGACGTACTAAATCGACGTCATGCGTTTATGGTTACTAGGTACGCGTGGGTCATGACCTCGGAACAGCCAATCACAGGCCTCGGAGACGAAAAAACCCCAACAACAACAAAACAACACAATACCAGCAGCAACAACAACAAACAAACAAATAAGAAAATGTTCAGGCTATCACATACTTTGAAACAACATTTAGTTAAACTGTTTGATTAGGTTGAATGTTTCTCACTTCAAACTTGGTATGAAGTACAGGTAAACGAGTGTCATTCCGCCACTAAATGACCCACCCATTAATCCGCAACTCGCAGTACAATGCAAAAAGACTTGCAAATATAACGTTTTGTTGTCTAGCAGAGCCTAAGAGAGCTTTGTGAATTAGGCCTCAGACCTGTGCCACTAGTGGGATTAGCAAATCACCACTGGCGTACGGACTCACACTTTTATAAGGGGTACGCTGGCTTTTTCCTGAATTAAACGTAATTGTCCGAATATGTATAACAACATTTATTCATATTAGCATTACTACCAGATAACTATATAGGGTTGCGAACGAATCACTGAACATTTTACATGGATTACAACTAATGTTGAGGGTAGAATTATGGAAATACATGTTAAAAGGTCTCAGCTTAGCACATTTTGCTCGAATATCTGTATAATTTTTGCCCTAATTTGAGTTTTTCCCCAACAAATAGCAGCACCCGTCTAGTACGATTATGGAAATCACTATCGATAAACAACGCATTTTATTTACAGTTATATCGCGTCGGACATATGGTTAAGAGCCACACAAATATTGAGAGGAAACCTGCTGTCATCATTTCATAGGCTATTCTTTTCGATAAGCAGCAAGTGGTATTTTATAAGCACCATTCTACAGACAGGATAGTACATACCACGACCTTTGTTACAGCAGTTCCGGAGCTCTGGCTGGACGCGAAATAGCCCAATAGGCCCACCGACGGTAATCGATTCTAGATCGAACGCGCATCAGACGAGCGCTGTACTACTAAGCTAAGTCCCGCCCCTCACTGTAGATAGGTTCATCAGCGCCACCAGAATAAAAACAACCTGCAACTGTTTTCAGCGTCAGTATATGAACATCGATAATCAATCGCTTTATAAAAGGAGGTGCGCAGTATTTCTGGTTGTGATTTGTTGCAAGTTTTACGTTAAGACAAGCAATTATGGGTAAGTTTTGAATTTTTATATTGAATTTAATTATAACAAATATTTGTTGGCTGCGTACATGCCCATAGTATAGGGGTCAAAGTGGCTGGGGGAAAATGGGGAAGGAAAGTGAGCATGTTTGTTTCTCTTGAGGCTCAGAACACATAGCCTACTATTTTGTTGGTCTTAGGGCAGTTTCACGAGAAAGGTTGCACTATTCGTTGATTGGAATGAAATTTTCATAACTTTACAATTTAAGCTCGGTTCTGCTGAAGTTTATAGGTACCTGTGTGAAAGGTATAGCAACCTACAAACCAACTGGTATTGAAGTAACTTGATTTTTCATCAAACAGTTAATATTTATATACCAAAATAACACATTTACGAGTCTCATTTGCATTATTCCATCACTATTTAAATAATAATGTGATGTGAAATAGATTTTTTTTAATACTTTTTTGTTTGTTTTGAATACTAGACTATTGGTAAAAAAAATTAAGAACTGTTTGCCGTTAAAATGTTTTTGAAGATGTCCTGTCATGAATATTGACCTATAAATAAATAAAATAACATTTTACAACAATTATTTGTATATTACTACAGACACCTACAGTTGTGTCAAGAAAACAAAAATCGATGTAACTTTGTTATTTACTTAGAGATATTTATTGTAACAAGAGCCTAAAAATTTCATTTAAAAATGTCCCCTCCTAAACATGGATCAAATAAATATTATACAAGCAGGTTACAAAACTTTAATCATATAGTACATGCATAACAGCCTGCAAAATCTAATTTGTATAATTCTTGTGTGTGTGAATTGTATCAATATAATTACCCGAATGGATACTAAATACAATTCTATACCAATTTCATAATATATATGAAGTTTGTTTCATAGATGTTTTGTAAAAGGGTTGTGAGATATGATGCATTATTGATAATTACTGTATGTCTAAAATAAAAAATAAAACATACTTAATATATGTATTATTTAAATTCATTTAAAACATTCACTGATGCAGTGGCAATTTCATGTCACAATGTTCAAGTTCAGAAATGACATTTTACAACATGTTAAAGATGAGCAGATTTCATACTGACATCTCTGGATGTTGCTATGTACATGCAACTTGTATGGAAGTCTGAGATATTTGTTGACAATCTGCATGTGTTAATGGGGTTTGACAGATATGTCAGCTTGTTTATTATTCTGTCACACTTGGAAAATTGCACAGTGATCAATTTTGGTTCTTTATTCTTCCATGTTATTCTTCCATGTTAATATAAAGTCAAACTGTTAAAAAATCACCATAAGGAGGACACGTATAATTTTTTTTTTTTTTAACAGAGGTGGCTGTTCTATACAGGTGGCTGCTTAATGCAGGTCAATTCATATTACTACAGAATCTGATGTTTTGTAAAAATACCGTTTACTATGACGAGGGTTATTACATTAGACGAACAACCAATACACAATGCAAGTGTAAAGTATTTGAAGATGATCAGATTTGTATGAAATTCCTTCATGAGTGTAAAGTGACATCAACATTTAAATAGTCACGGACAAGGTCCTCCCAGACTGGAGTGCTTAAAAAATCGTTTCACCTTTCTTTGGCCTTTAACGGTTGAAGGACATGAGCCATTTATTTTGCCACAGTTTCAGAATGTAAAATCCAAATATTACAAAATAAAGGTGGAAAATAAGAACATTGCAAGTTAAGTAGATTGTGCATCTCGTATGCAGCAGTATACATATGAATGACAAGTAATCTTTCAATGTTAATTATCTAATTACACCATTACATGCAGATGTTTATCAAATATCATTTTCTAATACAATTATGAATTAAAATTTAAACAAGTTTAAGAGCAGTCTCAGTTTATTTAACTGTAATCTACATGTTAAAAACAAATGTTCCCTCCTAAACGAAATTGCCATTTTCACACTGCATTGTTTGAAAACTTATATTACTGCTAATACTAATGCAATTAACATTATTTTTAACCAGTATTCTTTAAAAAATATATATTTCAGTTATAGACATGCTGTTTGCAAGATTAGTATTTAATGGTTTTTGTTTAAAATAAGTTTTTAAATAGAATAATATTGCTAAAATATTACCAAAAATCAGAAAACTTAAAACCCTTGGCCTTATTAATGAAGAAAGAGTTACTCTTAACAGGTTCCTATTTAAAAAAAAAAAACACACCTCAGTTTATCCTTAGAAATGTATCGCATAAATATCACATAAAAGCTCATGATTATGCTATACCTATATGTCCTCATATGTTTATGCTGTGCATGTAATCATAATCACTGATTATAAAATAAACCGTAACAGCTGTAGGTCTAAATTTTTTACAAAACATTTCTCTAGTCATATTGGTTTTTAAAAATATATATGTTTATCGAATGCTGCCTAGTTCATTTCTGGGTCCCAGTTACTCTTTATGCAACCTTTCCCCGTGAAACTGCCCCTTAAAAAAAGAAAACAGAAACGAAATTTTTCTCAGGAAACTAGGTTTTATACGTTGTAGTACTTTGCAATTTTATATATTGAAATGTAAAAGTAACCTTTGCTTAATGTACTTTTGATTTTTTCCAGCTTGCAAACACCCGGACTTGCATCCATTGAAAATATATTTTCATGTCATCCTCTTAATGTTCTATGGAAGTGGAACATCTACTGAAAAAAGTAAGTTAATTTAATTTTATAGCATATTTTTGTTTATTAAACATTTCAACCTCAATCTGTTTTAGTTGAAAACTTCAATTCAGTATTCTTACATTTTAATATTAAAATTAATCTTAATATTTGTCTTAGTTTTAAAGCAGTTTAATCATTATTGTTAGGATATGCGATGTAGTTCAGAGGTCGAACCCTTGCCTGAGGTACTGGTCGAAGGATAGAATTCCCTCGATAAACCAATTTTCTGTTTTTGTACCTGTCCCAGCCAGCATCCCAACAACGGGTATATCAAGGTCCTGTTATGTGTTGTCCTACTTGTGGAAAAGGGTGTATAAAGATCCCATGTTGGTAATGGAAAACAAATGTATCGGTATTTGTCTAAGACTTTACAATTGTGACAATGTTCGACATCCAAAAACCGATGATTACTACATCTTACCTTGCTTAATAAATGAAAAACAAACGGAGTTTATATATATGGTAGATACATCGGTGAAAATATAAATCTCTATGACTCATTTCATTATACAGAAAATAAATCCCAGGCCTTCTTTTATTAATTGATTTTGAGAAGACATTTCATTCTGATGCCTGGCCTTTTATTCTCATGATCTTCGGGGATTCTTCTTTTTTGTTTTTTTAAATGAATTGAAACGTTCCATTTTCGTTTTTACCTTAGTTGTTTTCAGTTCAAAACTATAATTGAATATTCTTACATTTTAATTATAAAGTTAATCTTATTATTATTGTTAAGTGTCACAGAGTGACCGATCTGGGTTTGCTTAGCAACAACAAAACACGATTGCCATTTAACACATTTAATTACATACAAAATTGACAACA
>JAECMU010055149.1:0-12465 GCA_016106625.1 Dracogyra subfuscus | reverse complement strand
AAAAAATAAAAGCCATTCTATTAAATAAAATAAAAATTCAATTCAAATTTCAACTTAATTTTTGTTCTTCTTTTTTCCGTTACATGCATAATGATGAACATCTATAGGTGAAACTATAAACCAAGTTTCACTTATCTAGAACTTACACGGTTTTCAAGAAACTGATCTAAATGTGAAACGTTAACAAAAACGGAAAAGATGGAAAGGTATTTTGCCTTTTTTCTTTGTTAAGGTAAGACAACAATAACGATACCTGCTGTTCCTGACACTATTTTTTCTCTGTGCATATATGGATTAAAAAAAACCCCAAAACCCCAACTTTATTTGTGCATTGAGGGCATACCTGTACTAAAAAACAAATTCCCTTTCAATTCTCATAATGAAATGGTCTTTTAAGACATACCTTAACAACAACAACAAAAAAGAAAAAAAAGAAAAAACCCATATCCAGCTAGGGTTGCTAGTCACTTCGTACCATGGTCATTTCATACCATGGTCATTTCATACCTAATTTGGTCATTTCGTACCCTGGTCATTTCGTACCATTGCAATAAGTCATTTCATACCTTGGTCATTTCGTACCATAACTGAAAGTCATATCGTACCATGGCATAACAATCACCCTGATAGTGTCTTTTACCAAATGACATTAAATTACTTCTTTTTTTGTGTGGTTAATTTAAAGAATATTTTATCAGCAAAAGAATAAAAGGTATCGCCACTTTGTACAAACATTAGCAATTGGATAATTTGGCATTCAATAGGGTAGTTATTGTTTTAATGGTTGTTATTGTTTGTTTCTTAAACAAATAAGATGCAAATATGTAATATTCGGACATTTCAACTGTTAACTAAAATATGTGTTCATATTTATTTATTATTATTAGCATATTTATTAATTGTGAATATAAAAAGCGCACTTTGGTCAACTGGATTATTGCCGACTTCTTACAGTAGAAACACTATTTCCCTTTGTAGACATATCTTTCCATACAAGTTTGCAAGTATCTATCTCTAAGTTGTTTTCTGTTGTTGGATGAAAATTGTATTCAAAACTATACGGATTATCTTGGACCTGAAAGGTATTTATCTGACCTGCTTTAAGGGCTATGTTTGTTTAATGTGTTAGTTTGAACGATGGTACGAAACGACTATGGTACGAAATGACTTGGGTACGAAATGACTTTTTGCAA
Organism: Dracogyra subfuscus; assembly: GCA_016106625.1. NCBI lineage: Eukaryota > Metazoa > Mollusca > Gastropoda > Neomphalida > Peltospiridae > Dracogyra > Dracogyra subfuscus. Next base: position 11,272 of record JAECMU010055149.1, on the reverse strand, counting down.
TGGTACGAAATGACTAGGGTACGAAATGACCAGGCAGCACGGTTACGAAATGGATGGTACGATATGACTTGGGTACGAAATGACTATGATTCCCAGCTAGACAACACACAAAACAAAACAGTTACATAGAAAACGAAGACATCAAAATAAAATAAATCAAGAACAGTCATTCAGTTTACCAGGTTAGTTCATGATAGTAAAAACACATACAGTGATACATTTTGATCATTTGTATTTTATTAAAAAAAAACCCCAAAAAACCCCAAACATTTAAATTCTAGAAGCATTTTTACTATAAAATCAAAAGGAAATATGCCAGTCCTTAAAATGTTGGTGCTGAATATACAAAGCCTGTTTTTACGAAACAGGAGTTTCAGCATAGTAAATGTATGTAGTTACACACCTGTAAGACAAACTGGTTTTGTAAATCCAGCTCTTGGTCTTAAAAGCAGGGTGGTCATTAGGTGGAATTTCACCGTGTTTAAGGTATGTGTATCTTTGTCTCTCTCTCTAATATTATGAAAGGTGATGGTACACAATAACAGGTAGGTTCAGTTTATAGGAACAGGAGGGACACTTTTGCAAAAATTTAAGCACAATGTATTATATTATGTAATATATAATTATGACAGCAATATCAAATCAATTACTAGTTTTGATCTTTGATCTTTTAATATTTTAAGAAGTAGGACAGTAAAATATGCATTGATTAGTGATTATGGTAATATTAGTGTCACAAAATGTTCATCTTACATCCCAAGCTTTGGAGAATGAGTGAAAAAAATGTGGACACAGACAGGGAATCAAACTTGGTCTCACGTAGCAGTTTCTTTTTAAGAAGAAACAGGCATGAATATTGACTTGGAGTCACAATAACCTAAAAAAAAGATATCAATGAAAAATTAGACAAACATTTTTCAAAAACTCAGAAGAATGAACAATTGTACTCTTCAAAATGTTGAAATGGGGAAATAACTGGGTAAGAATCACCCCTTGAAAAAGATTAATATATAACCTGCATGTATATATATGTAAGGAAGCTGTTTTTATTATGTAAATTGGATACAGTAAATTAAAATTGTAAACTTGGAGAAAATCTGATACACTGACATTGCAGGGGTTCAAAAATTTTCAAAAACATTACTTGCCACAGAGCAAGTGCCAATCAGATATTCACTTGCCCCATGTATTTTTCCACTTGCCCATACTTCTTAAGTAACCAGTTGTGATACTCCTATGTAATAATATCGAAAGTAATTGCTTTGATTGCACAAATAAAGAAATTTGCCAATAGGTTACTAAGGAAGTACTAAATGTATATGTCTGTCCAGTAGTATCCACTGTCTTCTCTATTTATTGATTTAAACTAGATTTTTAAAAAATAGTGTCCATTTGTTGATTTAAAATTTGTTAGGCAGTGTCCGCTTGTTCATCTCAATATAATTATTGTGTTGATGTATGTATTAGTGCCTGTGGATGTTGTGAGAACCCTTTCCACTTGTAAGCCATTATTTTATGGCTGGCAATGGTTAAGTGTGAGTATATTATTTAACATTCTCTGCCCCAAAAGACTTCTCTGGGATGTATTTACCCTGTTCCTAACTGAGAAAAGTATCTCGCAAACAGCCATGGCTGGGCTCAAAGTAAACATGAGCTCTGTTAATGTTTTTAAATAGTGCATGATTGGTAAACAACAGAAGGAGAGGGGTGTACATCGATTGCAGCCATGTATATTTAATTTATTGAGCATAATTTATTTGTTAAAAACTGTTAATCAAGCAGAAAAAAAGTTATATAGTCATGTATGCTTAGAGGGCATCGCACCACTATGATTATGGTGTGGGCTAATGAAATCTAATGTCACAATTATGATATAGGACTAATGAAATCTAACTTCACCTTACCCATTCATTTTACACAGACGTAGATTTACATTTGCAAAGTACTGAAAAACATTAAGTATATTCTGCTACAACTACAAGGTTTATGATATTGTAAACTAAAATATTTGTTTGTTTTTTTGTTTGTTTGTTTAACGACGCACTCAACACATTATAATTACGGTTATATCGGCGTCGGACATATGGTTATGTCAAGAAAAACCCCAGTGGTTAGCTGACGGGGATCGATCCTAGACCGACCACGCATCAGGCGGGCACTGTACCACTGGGCCATGCTGCCCGCCAAACTAAAATATCTTACAACGTTTATAAGAATACAGTTCATAATATTTATGCTTTGTTCAAGTGAACTCGGAATTTATAAATGTGCTTTAAGCTCCCATTCATTTGCAAAGAGTAGATTCCAGAGTCCACCACATTAACGTCTAATATAATTTGAATATGACAATTTTCACAAGGATTAAACAGTTAGATTGCATTCACAAGGCATGTATATTTTATTTTTATTTAAAATACACCTGCAAAGTCACAGTATTGTCTCAACGCTCCATTATGTTTTAGTGAAGTAGAGATGAAACCCTACTTAATTAACCCACCAAACTCAATGGTTTTAATTTCCATACTAATATAATATATTGACATAAGATTATCAGTCAGTGGTTTATTTTAAGTAGGGGAATATCCTCGTAACTTTCCATTCCTGAAAAATAACGGGACTCATCTCCATTATTTTTCAGGAACGGAGTGTTACTCGGACATTCTCCTATACTTAACCTGTAAAGCACATTGGACACTATTTCCAAGTTTGAAGATCATCGAACCGATTACTTGTACAAATTCAGTCAAATGTTCAGTGGCGGAAATTACCGATCTTAGTCGATAGTAAAAAGGGAATAACTCTAAAGTTGTTACTGAACTTTTCAACACATTGTTTTCTGTTTTGGTGTTAACGCACTGACAGGAGTTCCAATAGTTCCAGCATTTAGAATTAGGGTTAGTTCTCCTTAGAGCTATGTAAATGCTCGAAGGATTGGAACTCTCTCCAAGGTTTTACCGAGATATGTAACAAAATGGAAAAAAACACAACCGTTTTAGGTTAGTTAGTCACTTGGCATCGGGCATATGCAGTTAACATAATTACTTGCATGGCATGAAAATTTCACTTGGCACTGACGTTGGCTGCTGAGATTTTTGAACCCCTGTATACTTAAAGTGATGGAGGTGCATTGAGGAAGTCACATGAATGTCTGTAGCAATATTTCACTAAATTAAACAGACAATATATTTTTGCTTCATTGGTTGATATACAGTTTAGTTTTTCTATCATCTTTGAAAACCAGCTGACCAGTCACTGTATATAGGATTATTTACTTATACAGAGACTAAGTACAGGATGAACCTATAAAAGTAATATGACAGTTCTAAGAATATAACAGATAATTCTTCCATACGTCTAACTCTAATGAATTAATCACAAATCATTCAACCTATTTGCTCTACCCAAATGTAACTGATTGTTACCGATTTTATCATCTGCTAACAAATCTGTCAACATTAGATAATCGGCAAGTCGTCTTGGTATCACTGCCTCTGCACATAACTTTTCCAATTTATCTTTGATGCCCGGCCCGATGGTGTTCCGAACAGTAACTCGACACATATGTAACAATGGCTGCACTGTCCTGTAGTAGTCTTCAATCCAGTGCAGGACACACTGGTTCTGAAGCAGACTGGTTGAAAGATTTCTGGGCTTTAGCCAGGATGCCTCTACCTTGCATCCAGCCTTCATCAACAGTTTAATCACATTCAGATTAGCACGTTCAAATGCTATCTGCAATGGAGTCTGTGGGATGAGTGTGTGGTTAGAATTGCCGACAATGTTTAACCGGCAGTTTTCGTGCAGCAAGAGCTTAATTATGGGAATGTTTTGAACATCGACTGCGAGAGAAAGAGGCGTGGCACACAATGCAGTCTCAGTGTCGACTGAAGCTCCAAGTCTTATAAGCTGCTCCACCATGCTCACCGACTGGCAGGTAATGGCCAGTGACAACAACGAAAGGTTCTGAGGGGGACGACAGTAGTTGACATCGCCACCATACTTAACGATGATTGGAACCAAACGCACATTGTTCTCCTGAACAGATATCCACAGAGGCGTCTTGCCATAGTTGTCTTGTACATTAGGATTGGCTCCGGCCAGGAGAATGCTTTCAACGCAGGCCTCATCACATTTTATAATGGCCAAATGTAGTACTGATCTTCCAGAGATAGTCTGCACCTCCACATCTGCCCCTGCATCAAGCAGCACCTTTACACACTGAACATTAACACGCATTGCATAGAGAGCTTTGAGCAGTGGCGTGGAGCCCTGACAACAAACAGCATTGACGTTCGCACCGCCATTAAGCAACAGCCTAGACAGCGAGGCATCACCCCTGCTGGCTGCAAGGTGCAAGGCGGTGATCTTGGTGGACGAGCAGATGTTCGTATCACATCCCACTGACAGCAAGGCCTGTATCGTCTTGTTGTATTGCCCCTTGAAGGCAAACTCAAACTTGAAGACAGCACGGAGGAGGGGAGATAAGCCCTGATTGTTAACATGGTTTATCAGACTCTTGTTACAGGCGAGAAGAAACTCGACACAGTGAACGGAGCCGTACCGACTAGCTATGTGAAGGGCGGTGTCCCCGTCTTTATTGTGAAGTGCAACATCTGCACCCAGTCTTACAAGCAGTTTCAGCGACATGAGGTTTCCGTGTTTAGTGATGATGTGAATTGGACCCCAACCTTTGTACCGTGGGACAACAAAGTCGTAAGGTTCATCAAACGTCATGTTAACATCAGCCTTTTTGGACTCTAAAATGATGGTGATTACTTTCATGTCATTGTCAACCAAAGCACAAAAGAAGTCTCTTAACACATCTGTATGCGCTTCACTCTCTACCAATGGAGTTTCCATGGCAACAGTAGTGTTATCATTTGCAGTGTCGGCCATACTGCCCTGGTCATTCATGCTTTATCTCAACCAGTCCTGTTGGAAGAAGGAAAAAGCAATTGATAGCTATGCATATTGGCTACAAAAGACCAGTTAGTTTCCTATAAACATCTTAGGTTTCAACAAACCAGTTTGGAGTTTCAGTAACGTCTGGTAATGCGATGTAACATGAGGCCAATATCTTTAAACCAAGATGAATATGCCATTGGCAATACGGGACCTCATAAGCCTGATTCTTCTTGATCACAAATGTCTCATATTTATTCCATGTATTAAAAACATGAATAAAAAGGTACTGGATTGATTTTGTGATGATAAAGGAATTATCATCCTTAAGATTTTGAAGAAACCAGAATGCCCAAACTGAACTGACAAAAAAACCCAACTCTACGCTTAAGTGTTTAATTTAATTAATAAAGATAACAAGAAATTGGTATTATGTCACACATCACCAATTCTGAGCTCTAAGCATTAAATACCGTTTGATTTAGTTCACTGAGTAATTAATGCTTTTTTCAAAACCAAGTTAAATGCTCAAACCAATAAACAATTATAGTTATAAAAATATATGGATTTTCTGCAAAAATATAAAAACATCTGCAAAATGTGACAATTTGTTAAAATTATGAACTAAATACACCAACTGTACCAAATAATTTAAGTTCACAATAAAATGCCTATATTTATCATTATAATAAAACCATGTCAATAATTAATAGTTGGTTAGCAATGACAATGCCTCAGTTAATAACTAATAAAATTCCACTTAGCTCAAGCTTTTTCTAAGGTTGTTAAACAATAGTGTATTGACTTGAACATAAGAAGCAATTTGTTTTACTGCAGATACCCTTTATTTTTTGGTGGAACGTTAAAAAAAGCACCCAAATTCCTTCATTAAAACTGCACATTTCTTTTTTGCTTAATCCTATAGGACCAAAACTACCCCTGCCCACTACTGACACTAATCGAGCTGCTAGCATTCTCTTGCTCTTGCTGTGACAGTCACAAAGTTAATATTAGTGATCATTTTGTCAGACACTAGCACATATAGGTATACTCTTATTCCGATTGGCTTAAACCTATTCCAATTGGCTTGAAATAGTGGTAAGAGAGATTTTCATGAGACTTGTCTTATAATTTTTAAACATATTTTTATTTGCATCAGTATATAATATAATCTTCTACGAAACTACACATACAGGTTCTGTGATGTACCGTATATTGTAACGTCAGAACTTTGATAATTTCAGCAAACTTGCATAAATTGTAAATATGTTGGTTGCATGCTAATGCTTGTAGCATTTTATAATCAAAGTAGACGGTCGATGTGAAGGAAATAGCTGCACACAATGAATGATGGAATAAAAAGATGGTTAGAACAATACCATCAAGCACATATGATGGACATCTAGGTTAGGGATTTCCCACTGCGGATAGTTTTTCAAAACATTGATGATATTAGCCAACACACATTTGTTTGGAATTTTTAATGACTGATTACAGCTTTTGCACGACAGATTCGCTGTTTTTTTATATTGGTTTTGCAGTATCTTTCTCAGACAGGCAATGTAGCCTTATTTCCTTCCCAAAACAGTGATACATATTTTAACAGTGATACATATTTTTAAAAAGATTTTCTGATGAATGATTTACACTAATTACAGCTTTTGTACAAGCAATCTGTTGTTTATATTGATACTGGTTTTGCATAAGCAACAGACACATGACAAAATCGTTTGTGCCAAATATTATGCCCTGCTGGCCTGAAAGATATTTCATATCACATCTATGGCAAATGTTGTCACTGCTATCGTTAAGTTTGAGTCCTGGACAGATTACCAGCATTTACTCCAAACATCATACACATTATCCAGCCCTTGAAATTCAAACAAGTTTGCTACAGCAGTTCAGTGCCGTTGGAAATGAATTTTGCAACGGCACTATGGCAGCAGTTTTAAAAATATATTAATGCTGTCAAAATTCTTAATATGCTAATTTTGTAATAATATGCTAAAATATAACATCTCAACTTAACTTTCGTAAGCTTCTATACTGGAATAAACCAATTTATATTAATTGAGGAAACTGAGCTACACATGATAATAAATGTATGCTTTTTTCTGGGATCTGTATTCAGAATTCTGAGAGAAATGCCTACAGACTTTTCACCACTTACAGATTTGTGACGGCAATAAAATGCTGTCGCAATCAAGTTTGCGATAGCTTTTGCGACGGAATGCCGATTGCCGTCGCAAATTTCAAGGGCTGATTATCATATATAAAAATCACTTTTTAAAAGCTACCCTATAAAAATCTTACATTATTAGGTATGTAATCTGCATTATAGATATATACCAAACTCACATCTCGTTTCTTGTCAAAATGTTCATAGAAAAGCTTGGAGAAATCTTCAGCAGCCAAGCAAGCTTGTTCACTTTTTACTTTAAAATTCTGCAAATAATTAAAAAATAAAACATATCACAAAAAATAAATTTTGTCGCCTTTTGCAAGTCATCCACTTAAAAACTGTAAGAAGGAAGTTAGCAAACTGAAATATGCCCCTCAATATGTAGTAGTGCACAATAATTCAGAGAAGGTACATTAGTTATATTGCATCCCTTGTCAATAAATATGTTAAAGTTACTGCATAAAGTTACAAGTGGTATGCACACAGTCAAGTTAGCAAATATCATCCATTTGTCTTGACAAGTGAAAATTTCCTTGGAAAAACATAATCTATTTTGGTGGTTATGTGTTTAAGCAACTGTTGTACTTCAAACAAACTAAATCAGCAGTTGTGCATCACAAAATTTTCTACAAATATTGTGGGTTACAAGTTAAATAAAAATGGTCTTAATAACACAATTATAGTCTTAGCTTGTCAATATTGAAAAAACCTTGGATTTCTTACAGTTACAACATGAAATATCTTACAATGCTCAAATACATACATGTAGTTCAATGTAATCAATATTTTAAAAACAAAATGTTCCCGGAAATATCAAACAAACTTAGAAGCACAAAAAATGAAAACTTGTATACATACAAGGCTAAGTTGCACATGAGACAAAACTTCCTTATCCCACCCCCACCTTAATTTTGTTTAATTAGGTGAGGGACCTGTTTCAGTGATTTGAAAATTTCTGACTTTGTTGACAAGTGTGTTACATTCATCCAAATGTTCATAAAAATAATATTAAAACAAGAAAAGATTTAACTTAACCCACTCATACATTTTTTCAATAACTACAGTTTGAAAAAGAATTAATTTGAAAAGCTATTTTTTACTTAAATTATCCATTTGCTAATGTTTGTACAAAGTGGCGATAACTTTTATTCTTTTGCTAATAAAATATCTTTTAAATTAATGTAATTTGGTAAAAGACACTATCAGGGTGATTGTTATGCCATGGTACAATATGACTTTCAGTTATGGTACGAAATGACTTACTGCAATGATATGAAATGACCAGGGTTATTGAGGGTACGAAACTACCAAATTTGGTACGAAATGACTACGGTACGAAATGACCATGGTACGAAGTGACTAGCAAACTTTAAAGTTGATCCAAACCACAATGTTAACAATTCAATCTTCAAAAGGGAATGACACGAGTCACTGAATCGGTAACTATTAATAATAACATGACTCGGTCATGCCTGGGAATTATGGGTCGAATTCCAAAATTAAATTGTTTAAATTTTTTTTTGTTGGTTTCTGAACAAAGTTGTGTTCGTTTTAGAGATTTTACCAAATTAATAATTTGGTTATAACAATGAAAAATAATGATATAGCTTCACAAAAGAAAAATAATTCCCATAAAAGTATAAAATTGATAAAACAAACTGCATAAAGGACATAAGTGACAAAATATACCTCGATGATCGCCATTACGTTTCTTCTTCCGCATGATCCTCCTACACAAAACACACTACCAATATGCAATATGTCCCGGGATTTTTCAAATAAAGGCTCTCCTCTGTCTGTCTGTCTGTCTCTGTCTCTCTGTCTGTCTCTCTCTCCCTCCCCCTCCCGCTCTCCCTCCCTTCTCTCTCTCTCTCTCTCTCTCTCTCTCTCTCTCTCTCTCTCTCTCTCTCTCTCTCTCTCTCTCTCTCTCTCTCTCTCTCTCTCTCTCTCTCTCTCCATTTGTTCGTTTAGAGATACGTCAACAGCTAATGTTAAGATAGATTATTTATAAATAATATATAATTAATCATTATGGCAGCCGTAATAAAATATGTTAATTTTGATTATGAATTGTGTAAAATTAAAAATCTCGAGCGCGCGAGTGTGTTTGTGTGTGTGTGTGTGTGTGTCTGAGAGAGAGAGAGAGAGAGAGAGAGAGAGAGAGAGAGAGAGAGAGAGAGAGAGAGAGAGAGAGAGAAAGAGAGAGAGAGAGACAGACAGACAGACGACAGACAGAGAGAGAGAGAGAGAGAGAGAGAGAGAGAGAGAGATCGAAGTGTGTGTGTGTGTGTGTGTGTGTGTGTGTGTGTGTGTGTGTGTGTGTGTGTGTGTGTGTGTGCAGGTCCATAGCCAATGGGGGGTCGGGAGATATCGGGGGCTTGTTTAATATGCCCCGGACCCCCCTTCCCAAGCGTGTGAGGCACTTCGTGTTATGTATTGAAGTATATGTTAAATAGATAGTGGACCTTTAAGAGTGTTAATGACGTCACATATACGTAATAAAACCTAGGCAGCCATTGTGACTAATTACAGCGTTCTATCGTCTGTATTGAGATATCAAACACTTCGTGCCTTAGTTCATCAAGCTTAACACATAACACAGAAACAACTATATATATATTTATTTTTATTTTTTTTAAACGTGGAAAGGATAAACCACCCCCAATTTAATAACCACTGTTTTAGAATATCCAGTTTATAGGTTGTAACAAGTTAATACTTTGTATTGTTAACCTAAAATATATCGCATTAAAAGCACTGTCTCTAAGCATTTGTAGGGTTATGGCTCTGATTGTCACAAGTGACAGTCGTGTATCTGTCAGTTAAAAACACAAGGACTGGATGTGGAGTTGAAAGATATTTAAAAAAAGCACCTGATCGGGAAAATGTTAAATACAGATCAACAGAGAAGGGAAAACTGGTAGTTCGTATGTTTTTTTTAAATGTTAAAATCATGATATTTATAACTCTACCAATGTTCCCATATACCAGGAAGATTTCGCACACGCCCATCACGGATTTAGCCTCTGACATCGCCAGTGACGGAGACCGGGAAAAGAGGAGTTTTAGGTGGGTGGAATTTAGAATAAATTTAATAGGTCAAAGACCTAAGACCAAAAACGGAGAAAAATAATTCGGATCATGTCTTGGAAAAATAAAAATAAAAAAATAAAAAAATAAAAAAAAATAAAACCAACAATAAAAAACCCATTAATAATAATAAAATTAAAAACCAACAAACTTAAGTCCAAAAATATACTTTGAGTGCTCGGCATACATAGAGGTTGGTGCAGAATTACGGCGCAGCTGTTGGTGAAGTTTGGGGACGAAGTTCCTGTAGTCCTCTTTCCCTGTAGCATAATCCTGAGCATCTTGAGGACTGTGTGCAAGTCAAAGTTGGGCTTGATCAGCGCCTGGTGAAACACGCCGTCCTCTCATGTTGTGACAATGAGTCCGGCGAGTTTCTGCCCTCTAATGCTTGAATGGTTGGAAGCGATTTTCTCTCAGTCCAAAACGTAACTCTGAACGTAACTGAGTTACGCCTTCGTCGTTCCCCTGGATGTAAACCCCTACTGATGGCAGTGGGGAGTCAGTGTGGACATCACGATGTTCCACTGATTAGTTTCCGAAGGGCCACTCGACGTCTGGTGCCTGGGTTGCTCTCTGGAAAAGAGGTGGGGGTGGCCACCAACGGAAAGGCTACGGGACTTCCACGTGGACAACGTGCTCATCCATGGGCTCCAAATGGGGCGAACGAGCAGAAGGATTTATTGTAATAGTGTACAATATTTTACAAATACAATGTAGGCGATATATGTTATTATTTACCAAAATGTGAGTTAAAGTTTGTTTATTTAACAACACTACTAGAAAACAACGACTATTAATCATCGGCTATTAGATGTCAAACATATGGTTATTTTTTATATATAGTCTTAGAGAGGAAACCCGGTAAATATTTCCATTAGTATAGCAAGAGCTCTTTTATATGCACCATCCCATAGATAGGATAGCAGATACCACAGTCTCTTATATACCAGTCATGATGCACTGGCCGGAATGTGAAATAGCCCTATGGATCGAGTGAGCGCTTTACCACCGGGCCACGTCTCGCCCCCAACCCCAACAAGCGGGCAGCATAGCCCAGTGGTACAGTGCCCGCCTGATGCGCGGTCGGTCTAGGATCGA
>JAECMU010055137.1:1885-12611 GCA_016106625.1 Dracogyra subfuscus | reverse complement strand
GGCGTTTTGGCCTCGGCTATGTCATCGATTCTAGGACAGTGACACTAGGCCTCTAAACAGGCGTTTTGGCCTCGGCTATGGTATAGATTCTAGAGCAGTGGCACTAGACCTCTAAACAGGCGTTTTGGCATCGGCTATGGTATAGATGCTAGGACAGTGGCATTAGACCTCTAAATAGGCGTTTTGGCCTCGGCTATGGTATAGATTCTAGAGCAGTGGCATTAGACCTCTAAATAGGTGTTTTAGCATCGGCTATGGTATAGATGCTAGGACAGTGGCATTAGACCTCTAAATAGGTGTTTTAGCCTCGGCTATGTTATAGATTCTAGGGCAGTGGTAATTAGGCCTCTAAATAGGTGTTTTAGCCTCGGCTATGTTATAGATGCTAGGACAGTGGTATTAGGCCTCTAAATAGGTGGTTTAGCCTCGGCCATGTTATATATTCTAGAGCAGTGGTATTAGGCCTCTAAATAGGTGGTTTAGCCTCGGCCATGTTATATATTCTAGAGCAGTGGTATTAGGCCTCTAAATAGGTGTTTTAGCCTCGGCTATGTTATAGATTCTAGGGCAGTGGTATTAGACCTCCGCCGGCTCTATTGGCCAGTAGTATACGTAATATACTGAGAGACATAAATAACATTCTTCTTTCATTTTAAACATTTCATACATACATAAATACATGAATATTTACAACCAAATATCTTAAGATGAGGTGATAACGTATGCGATTTTGTAAAATACTGTGAAGTGAAGTGATTATTTCGAGCTCCGTCAATACGGTTGCTTGGAATTTCGGGTAATATAATACTTTAATATAATGACATATCCCTGTATAATAGTTTGTTCTTATTAGTGTGTCAAATGTTTGGGGGTTTTTGTTGTTCTTTTTTTTTTTTGTAGCCTTCAATTTGCGGAACACCAACAGCAATAATACCGACAGGTATAACACCAAGACCAACACCTACATTAGGGGCACCATTCAGACTAATAACAGAAACACCGACAGTAGGACCACCAATCAGACTAAGAACCGTAACACCGACACCAGGAGCACCAACAAAAACACCGACAGTAGGACCACCAATCAGACTAAGATCAGAAACACCGACACCAGGAGCACCAACAGAAACGCCGTCAGTAGGACCACCAATCAGACTAAGAACCGTAACACCGACACCAGGAGCACCAACAGAAACACCGACAGTAGGACCACCAATCAGACTAAGAACAGAAACACCGACACCAGGAGCACCAAGAGAAACACCGACAGTAGGACCACCAATCAGACTAAGAACAGAAACACCACAGTTCGTTGGCCGACCAGGCAGGCAACGTCGACGTGGTGTGAATATTTTCACTGGCTGGGACCGCACGCTCACGAAGGTGGTCAAAGGAAGTCTTCGAATACAAGGCTTACACAACCCAGGATCGTAGTCAGTAACAGGTGAATCAGTTCTGTCCATGAAGGAAATAAACAAAGTCACTGTCACTAACTAACTTAGACAGAAAACAAAGAGCTCACATTAATCATGTCTTTTCACGCACTCAATATACAGCCATTTTACTGTGTTGATTCATTACAGTCACCAATCCTATCAGCCAGGGTACTCTGCTTTACGTTAGCTAGACGGACATATGGACTGTCATAGTCGCTTTATCTGTCAGAGATAACTATATAACGAAACCGGGGCGGGACATAGCCCAGTGGTAAAAGCGCTCGCTTGATACGTGGTCGGTTTATGATCGATCCCCGTCAGTGGGCCCGTTGGGCTATTTCTCGTTCCAGCCAGTGCACCACGACTGGTACATCAAAGGCCGTGGAATGTGCTAATTTATTCATTTTAGGACACGTGTCAGTAATTAATATGTATCCTGTATCTATATATTTCAGAATACGTGGCAGTAATTAATATGTATCCTGTATCTATATATTTCAGGACACGTGTCAGTAATTAATATGTATCCTGTATCTATATATTTCAGGACACGTGCCAGTAATTAATATGTATCCTGTATCTATATATTTCAGAATACGTGTCAGTAATTAATATGTATCCTGTATCTATATATTTCAGGACACGTGCCAGTAATTAATATGTATCCTGTATCTATATAGTTCAGGACACGTGCCAGTAATTAATATGTATCCTGTATCTATATAGTTCAGGACACGTGTCAGTAATTAATATGTATCCTGTATCTATATATTTCAGAATACGTGGCAGTAATTAATATATATCCTGTATCTATATATTTCAGAATACGTGTCAGTAATTAATATGTATCCTGTATCTATATATTTCAGGACACGTGCCAGTAATTAATATGTATCCTGTATCTATATAGTTCAGGACACGAGCCAGTAATTAATATGTATCCTGTATCTATATAGTTCAGGACACGTGTCAGTAATTAATATGTATTCTGTATCTATATATTTAAGGACACGTGTCAGTAATTAATATGTATCCTGTATCTGTATATTTCAGGACACGTGTCAGTAATTAATATGTATCCTGTATCTGTATATTTCAGGGCACGTGCCAGTAATTAATATGTACCTTGTATCTATATATTTTAGGACACGTGGTAGAAATTAATATGTATCCTGTATCTATATATTTCAGGACACGTGCCAGTAATTAATATGTATTCTGTATCTATATATTTCAGGACGCGTGTCAGTAATTAATATGTATCCTGTATCTATATATTTCAGAACACGTGTCAGTAATTAATATGTACCTTGTATCTATATATTTTAGGACACGTGGTAGAAATTAATATGTATCCTGTATCTATATATTTCAGGACACATGTCAGTAATTAATATGTATTCTGTATCTATATATTTCAGGACACGTGTCAGTAATTAATATGTATCCTGTATCTATATATTTCAGGACACGTGTCATTAATTAATATGTATCCTGTATCTATATATTTCAGGACACGTGTCAGTAATTAATATGTATCCTGTATCTATATATTTCAGGACACGTGGCAGTAATTAATATGTATCCTGTATCTATATATTTCAGGACACGTGTCAGTAATTAATATGTATCCTGTATCTATATATTTCAGGACACGTGTCAGTAATTAATATGTATCCTGTATATATATATATATTTCAGGACATGTGTCAGTAATTAATATGTATCCTGTATCTATATTTCAGAACACGTGTCAGTAATTGATATGTATCCTGCATCTATATTTCAGGACACGTGTCAGTAATTAATATGTATCCTGTATCTATATTTCAGAACACGTCGCAGTATCCGGTCTGAGTGTTCCTATTCTCCTCATGTGATGGATCGTCTCAGTGTAATGCTAGCTATCGGATCTGTTTTCATTAAATGTGATCCTAAAATAAGTGATATGTTTCAATCATTTGATTTTTGATTGAGCATCAACATTAGTATTTAAAAATTACGAAATGTGATCTTAGCGCGTTTGAAAGTTGACGTTTTTTTAATCAGTAAATCGCAAATTCAAACAATAAAATGAATAAAAACAAAACGATAACAACTGCATGATCAACAAAATGAGAAAGATTGACAGAATTAATGTTCCACGGTGAATTTTCAGGTTCGTCTACTCTTTTAATAACTGACAAAATATATGTAAGTATTTTTTTTACAGACATACAGTACATTATTTTCTAGAATTCATATAATCTGAATTTCCCTCCATATTTCTATTTCCAAAAACTGGCGTGTAATGTAACAGAAGTTTAGCAGAGTATTGGAACTAAGATGCTGACTAGAGAGTCATTAATGGTATGACGTTTTACTGTACAGAAAGCACAGGACTTAGATGTTTCATTACAGAATCATACACAAAAGACTTCCTGTTAATACCTATTTAAATAAAACTGGATATATTGCTTCTCTGTTGTATAGTTGTTTGTAATTCAGAGCTGGGTACAATTAATCATTTATTCTGAAAATGTGTTCTAATCATCTCTATATGGATTGAAACAAAGACTAGATACATGTAATAAAAACAGGTAAAATTATTACTGGCAATAAGGAAAATATAATGTTTTATTTTAAAACTAGAAATAATAATGCTATTAATGCATTTGTTCTCGATATTAAAGATTTGATCCTTAAAAACCATTTGAAACCATGTGTACCAGAGTTGACTGTTCACTACAAAACTACTAAGGTATTGCCTTTTTGTTGTAATTACGACTCTTATTGCAGTTTGATCAATTTGTCATAATTTGTTTCAATACGAGTCTTAGATCAACAAGTATAATTGTACACGTGCCTTGTGAAGAAAGTATAGTTGAGTGCTTTTAAGATAAGAAACAATGATTTATTATGATTCATAATGAATTACTATTGAATACATGTAACTGCTCTTTGCTATTAAATACTTAATAGTTAAAAGTCACTTAAAGGGCCTATGTGTCTGATGTGAACTATATTCAGAAAAAAGATTGACATGATTAGTTCTACATTATTAAGGTAACTGATAAGCTAATATTAACCTTAATCTATTTTGGATACACGTTATTGTTGAGTATATGAAAAATGAAATTCTTATTATTGTCATTTGACATACTGGACAAATATACAGATGCATTTGGAATGTAATTTTTTAACATATGTAAAACTGGTGAGCTACTTGGTCTAGTGGATAAGCTGCTGGACGATCAAGCTAACAACAGTGGTTCAAGTCCAGTCAAAGCTGGCTCACATTTTCATTCATCTTTCTCATCTATCACCCTCTGCCTACCATTCTTATTATCTTAATATAAAAAACAAAGCTTTCCAATTTCTCCCACGATTTCAATCTGTGTTGACCTTTTTTATCAGTTACTTTCAACTCTGTTTTCTGAGCTATCCTCACCATCCTGTCTCAACTTCCTCCACGGGTGCAGTCTCTGTGTATTTCCATGCACCCACCTGACATTCTCGTCCTCTGCCGCTAATAAAGCTGGTCGTACATTAAGCATTAACTAACGACCGCTGGCAGTACGGGAGCATAGTAGGTAGTTACAAGTGCCTCTTAACAATGCCAGAAGTAACTACTGAACACTCTCCGATGTGGTCAGACTAAGCCCACAGCTAAAAGCTGATGGGGAATGACAGGTGTGTGGCACGGATGGCCACAATAGACAAGCACCTGTCGCGGTTGGAGTGACAAAAACTGGGATGTGGACATAGCGAAAGAAGTTGAAAGATAGGAGTTGCCAGATTGGGAAGAAATGAAATGAATTCAAATGAGTAAAAGGAAAGGGGGCAGTAGGATAATATATATATATATATATATATATATATATATATATATTGTAAGGTTTTTGGTTTTGTTTCTGCTGTTGTTGATGCTGGCTGTTATTATCTGGTTTTGGTTTTGGGGATAGTCGGATTACCCTCTTTCTTTCCTCTCTTTAGATTGCCATTTTATTTCTTCCACATTTGACATATCGTCTTCTCCTTAACTTTCTCATCTCAGTCCTTGTTCTCTTCAACCGCAACAGGTGGTTGTCTCTTGTGACGAATTCAGCATCCGTTGTTTAGTTCTGGACTTAAGACCAATTCACATTAGGTGATTACCGGCATACCTCGAATCACATCGCTGGTCTCTAATCGTTTGATGTGTGCTGATTGAAATAAACTATGCTGACGATCACCAATCACCAGACTTGTCGTCAGTATCAAGATTTTCCCTTGACGATTAGTCTGGCTCATGTCTCTCATCGCAAATAATCGTATAATCTGGCACTCTTTGCAAAGTGATGATGGCATTGAATTATTTGAAAGTGAGCCTTATTTAAATAGCATGCCAATATAGATGCTTATTCTAATACGAGAGTGAAGACATAGCCCAGTGGTAAAGCACTCGCTTGAGGCGGGTTTGGTCACAGATCGATCCCCGTCGGTGGGCTCATTAGGTTATTTTTAGGATTTCACTCTAAGACTACATGTCAAAATTATCAAATGTTTGACATCCAATAGCCGATGATTAATAAATTAATGTTTTAGTGGTGTCTTTAAACAAATAACACTTTAATTTTTTTTCAAATACTGTTATTAAAAGGAAAGGAAAATAATATTTGCTTCACGACATCTCTGGACATTTTAAACTATATTTGTGTCTGGCATATGGTTATTTTGACATTTGATGCAGAAAACGAAAGAGGAGATCCACTATTGTCACCTAGGTAACTCCTAGCGATGAAGCAGCAAGGGATCTATCATATGCACATAGTCAGGACAGTGCATACCACGGCCTTTGGTGTATCCATCTTAGTGCATTGATTGTCACGAGAAAACCCAAGATCATAGAGGGCGATAATTTCCTGTTATTATTATTTTTTAATTAGTAATAAGGAATATTTTATATGCACCTTCACACATACCATAGCCTGTTGAGGTGTACTGGCTGGAACGAGAAATAGCCCGTGGGTCCACCGACTGGGATAGATTATACACTGAACGCGCATAAGACGAGGGATTTACCACTGGGCTACGCCCCGACCATACAAATCCACGTACCTCTGTGCTTGATACCTTTACCAGTATTGTCATACTGAAAATATCTATTGCGTTTTAAATGTGGAAACCTCCCACGTCGTGAATCAGTATGGGTTCTTCAGTATTTTAATCAGCATGTGTCTTATTATGGAAAAAACAAACCCATGCACTTTGACATTCAGTTTACACATCACTGACGATGACAACAACAATGTTCTCAAGTTTGAAATGTTTTGTTTAATATAGGACATGATAGAGAGATTCGTGACACTAACATTGTACATGTCACCAGTTTTGTCCTTTTCATCTACTGGCGTTATTGTACTAGTGGTTATCCCATCTGGCACAAGGCTGGTTGGAACCGGTTCATATCCCACATAAACATGAGGCAATAGGGGAGTTTTTATTCAAGTACCAACTCCATACTAGAGCAAGTGACCAGCTAAGATCAATTGGTACATATTCGTGTAAATCCATACACATTAGTTTCATACACTTCACATATTATATTATAGATCTCTCATAGAAACACTTCTGATTCCCTGTAGGCTGCACTCCGGGCTCTGATGATGATGAGAGAAATCAACTCACAGTACATTTGGAAATACTGTAGCTTCACTATTCCTCTCATCGCTATCTATATACGTTTGTAATGTCCAAACAGAAACAAGGAGGTGGGTACGTAAGGGTGTTGCTTTGGGTTTTGTTTTTTTTTCCTTTAAAGAAGTATATTCTGTAACCATTTCACAACTAAGACCACGATTTTTGATTAACCTAGAATACTGCAACCAGTCAAGTCAATAGTTCTATTAATTTTGGACTTTTGGATAAATGTAAGGAACACATATTTAATATATACATGTTCCAATAAATCTAACCAATTTACTAACTTCATACGCGTACTGCCCCTCTCCCTAGTGCTGTAACAAAACCTCAAATTCGGGCAAATATTATTAAGATTTTCTTTCATGTATTTCCATCATTCTACCCTCATAATTGGTTGTAGTCCATATAAAAATGCGTAGTGATTTGTTTGCAACCATATATAGCTGTCCGGCAGTATTGCTAATATGAATACATTTTGTTATCCAGATTCGGGCAAAATTAAATTAATTAAGGCAAAAGCCAGCTGGAACCCCTTACGAAAATGGGGACTCGTACGCCTATGAATAACTTTGTAATCCGTTTTTTAAAACAAAATGTCGAAACCGCAGCCCGATCTCGGAAGAAGAGAAACCGGACACCAGTGTATACAGTAATAATTCCATATTTGCAGTATGACTACATCATGTCCAAACTTGCTAGTATATGATATTAACAACACGCGATATTAGAAACAAGATAAACAATGAGAATAGGTGTAGAACAAATCTCTTACTCCATCTGGAATTTGATGCAAAACGTCTCATGCCGATCTTGAACTGAGGATAAAAGCGACGAAAATATTCAATTTCAATCGGAATATTTCGACTATTTCCGGCAGCGGAAACATTTTTGCCGAAGATACGAAGAATTCCGCATATGATTCATATTATTAGAATTTTAAAATTTATTTCTACCTTTTTTACGTGTTTTGCATCTGCCATTAACAAAAGTGCTATATCGGTGTGAGCAGGAAAGAGTTAGTATTCACCAAATGTATCCGGTAAATCCAGGTTACCCCCAAAAATATTCAGCCTGTGGCTCCCGAACGAACTGTAGTAGTTCACGCTTCATTGTTTCTTTAATAAACCTTTTAACTAAATATTTGTGCAACTCTTATGTAGATATTTTAATAAACAATGTTAGATTGCAATTATTGCCGTTAACTTTGTTTTAAAACAAACATAAAAGAACCCAAACCCCTCACACATACACACACAGAGAGAGAGAGAGAGAGAGAGAGAGAGAGAGAGAGAGAGAGAGAGAGAGAGAGAGATCATAATATTTTATATAATCACCATTCTTGTTATTGAGGCATCCATAAAAGGAATCTCTTTAACTCAACCATATGCATAGGCCTACAAGCTACACGGTCTATCCCGCTAACGTGCATTAAACAGTGGGGAGACTTGACTCTAGCTAGTATATATGTATTGATATATGTATATCTGTATTTGGTATGTATGTATGCATGCATGCACCAGACTTTCAGAGAGTAAAACGGGTACGGCGCCATACATAAATTATTTTGCAGATTTTTTCTTAAATAACCTTTTGACAAAATTAATTTCTCTTATCATTACTGTGTGATTTTCTTAACCCAAACCCTAAATCTAACCCATTTACTCTTTTGGGGGAAGTCCTTCATAGCCCCTATTGACTGCGGTTACATTCGATTCCATAGCGCCATACCCAAAACTTATTTATGGCAGAAACACTGTGTATGTCTGTCTGTCTGTCTGTCTGCATGCATGCAACAGTGGGCAAACCGGGCTAATATGTATTGATGTATGAATATCTATATATTACATATATTACACAGACATTAACGCACTGGCGTCTTCAAAAAACTAAATATTATGATACCAAAGCTATAATGTCCCAAATATTATTGTTTTCTTAAATATATTATAAAATACACAGAAGTAATAACAAAACCACAACATGGCATATATCTTTTATTTTAAATTGATTATGTTTTGCTCACAACCCCCACCCCCAGCATAATTTTATTTAAAACACATTGAGTATACAAGGGAATTATGTACCATCATTGTCAATTCCTAAGTCATTAATTAACTGTTAGTATCTTTAAACAAGAAAGTAAATACATACTTTTCTTCAGTTGTACCTTTAAAAGACACTAGAGTATCTTGTTAGTAAGTACAGATATTAATTTTAAAGCAATATATATGTTTTTATTTGCTGTACAATTAATGAGATATCTGGATACAAACTTGGTTCTGAATTTAAGAAAGAAGTTTTTTTTTAAAAGTAAATTAATTTATACTATTATTTGTTTTTACCTCCTTGATTGAAAGAAATTAAGGTAGTGGGTGTTAAATTCTAGAACACAATTCATGCGTCTATTTTCGCAATGTTATACTTAACCACAAAAGAACTGTGAGTAAATACAAATAATCTGTACATAATCCCCTTCGTCTAAATCATCATATATAATATTGGTTAAGATAGAGGTCGTCTTTTAAAAGTCTGTCGGCTTGAAATGGCAACATTTCCATTCTCTTTCGGTTTAGTACACAGAGACAACCCATGCCATCAGAAGAACAGGAAGAAGACTCAGGAAGGAAACTGCCGTGCTTCCTGAAAAGTACAGATTTGATTAGGTGTATACTTTTTGTCATTATTACTATTGGTTATTGGTCCCCTACCGGTGCAACCGGAGGGGAGTATAGGTTTCGTCTCCATCTGTATGTCCCATATACAGTTTTCAGGACCTGTTTTTCACAATGCCTCAAGATATTGAGCTGAAATTTGGTATGTCATTATTATATACTGTTACAGATCAAGTTTGACATTAATGGCGATTTACCTTCTTCTTCTTTTTTTTACATATCTCGGTGATGTCGTGATTAAGCCATCGGAGGTACAACTTTCGCAGCCCGGTACCGGCTCCCTCCCAGAGCGAGTTTTAACAACTCAGTGGGTAGGTGTAAGACCACTACACCCTATTTTCTCTCACTAACAACTAACAACAAACCCACTGTCCTGGAAAGACAGCCCAAATAGCTGACGTGTGCTTGAACCTTAATGAAATATAAACACGAAAACAAGTTGAAATGAAAATACCTATTTTTGACAAAATTATAGCTCTTGAACTTGAAAGATGCGAAAATTCGTTTTTCGTACTGTTTTTTATTGAACTTAAATTTTGTGCATAGCTTTATTATATATCGATACTATTATAAATAAAGTTTCACTGTCGTGGCGATTTACCCATTTGTCATAGTTATGACCCTTGAACTTAGATAATACGAAATACCCTGACAGGTGTGCTGGAGATTCTGTTGCAATCAAGGTAACACAACCTGGCACGCTCGTACTTGTGGTAATTGTTTTCTAAAGCACTTGAAATCAAGTCGTAGCGGCTTTTGACGTAAGGCGCTTACGCAGTGTCAAAGCGCTTACTTTGTTGACCAAGGGATAGCGGGCCGCTACGCCTAACAGCCCTGGGGAAACCCCTGCCTGTAAGGTATACTGAACGCCTGTTACCAATATGCAACATCTACAATTATTCATAATGTACTATAAACAGTGGCGGGTCTAAGGTGTGCGTGTGTGTGTGTGTG
>JAECMU010055108.1:1633-21641 GCA_016106625.1 Dracogyra subfuscus | reverse complement strand
TGAACAAAAATAGTGCTTAAAAGTCCTGGAAAATGAAAACATTTGAAGTGTATGAACCCTGGTTTATGTTAAAGTGAGACTAATTCAAAATTAACAAAAAACACACTCTTTTATTTCTGTGAGAATACTTTAATTTAAAAAACAACACTTGTTCAACAATAGACAAGATTGTGCATGTGCCGAGTCGTCTCGACGTGGGCCGAGTTGTCCACGGGTCCGAGTTGTCTGGCATTCATTTGTGCCATGATGTTGCTGTTGATTTCAGCGTCGTGTTAAATGCTTGTTAGGCCTATGATTGCTGCTTGCAAAATACCTCGGCTAAGAATAACCATTTATTAAAAGACGAAGAAAAAAAAAACGCCGTTAATTTACGGTCTTTTTAAAATTCACCTAACTTATTAAATGTCATCTCACAGTCTTACACATTTATATCTAAAATTATCTAACAAATATGATTATTGTAAACTTAATTTTATTCAGTGTACATTTAACTGCCATTTGTATACAAATACTGCATGTTCATTTCCCGCGATCACGATCTGCATGTGTACTCTCGACCATGGGTACAAAATTAACAAAGACAAAGGAATAAACAAAAACTGCAGTTAGGTGCATTGATGCGAACAACTATTGTTTTTCTACAAATTTAAATCAAGATTTACTTTTGCATAATCGTATTGTTTAATGTCCGCAACGATGTCTCATAGTCATAACACGCGGGTCGGCCGACTCTGAAGCGTGACATATATTCGTGTCAAGAGTTGTCCTCAGTTCAGCCAACGAACATTCTTCCTAACGTTCGTAAACTAATTGATTGGTGTTCGTCGTGTCCATTTGGTTTAACGTGAAGCACACACACCAGTCTAGCTAACGTTTTGTTTTCGCTCGGTCTGACTGAACTCAGCCCTTGAGATAGACTACATGTCTTTCGGCCCTGAACTGGCATGTGTATTCAAATTGACACTCAAAGATTTTACAAAGTGAAAATAACAAATTACAGATCATTGCAGTCATACATGTTAAATGCATGCCGTTAAAATTAATAATCGTGATTATTAAAATAAGCAAACATTATAAGGCCTACGCTGAATTCTACATGACGCCGTTTCTTGTTTCTGGTCGCGAGATCGCTATTACACTGATTGAATATTTGGAATTATTATTATGTTTGAGGTTTAAAATCAGATGTAAGGTTTTAGAAACAATTACACACTATCCTGTATTAATACTCAATCAGGCTGATGTCGCCCAAATCCCATGTTCTTTGATTGGGCACCGATGAGCTAAAATACTCGGTGTCAGTACAGCCGGTGATCTGGTCGATGTTTTACGATCGGTTACATCAATTAAATACTAGTGAGAAGATTTAACAGTTTGTTATTACAACTTGTCATGCTCTAATTTTAACAAGTTGTTTAATCAGCTACAACAATTAACTTACTCCAACAACTTAGCCTGCGTTGTTATTGATAGTGGTAAAGGTTAGGCTAATTAATGTGCTTGTTCGGGTTTTTTGTACGGATTAAAGTTATAGAAATCGTTGTTAACAGGAAGCGGCCCTCGATTACCGTTGCTGGTGTGGTCTCTCTATATCCCAGTTTTCGATTGCCACCATCTCAGGTTTTTTTTTTTTTTTTTTTAATTTTTGTGTTAATAAATCCACTAGCCGTCGGGCATGGTAAAACTGATAAATTAGTAGCCCGACCGAAAAAAACACTAGCCACGGGAGTCGGGCTACCGTATTCTAAAAGCCCTGGATAATAACAATGGGTACAGGCTAAAACGGAACCATTTGTGTTGGCGAAAACGGAACCTATCATGGCTAAAACGGCACCATATATAAATATTCTGTGTGTCTAACACTTCCATGCCAATCATCCGCATCCTCAACTAATACTGTTGGTCAAACAGATTAGTTTTTGTAGTAGTAAGCATTAAGACGGGTCTGTATGGTGGGGTTAATTACAACAAGAACAACAACAATACAGGAACAATTCAACAACAAGGAAAAGTGTTGTCTTTATTGAATGTGTAAAAATTAAGAAATGCATACACAGTTCACGTTTTCTTCCAATTTCCGATGGTCACTTTGTTTTGACTTATTTTATTGAGAAAAATAAAAGTTCACAAGAGTTCTCCTCGGCAAGACTGGCATCCCAATGGTAGTGTGCTTGAACAGTTATCTGATGGAAGCACATACATAAATTTACCTGACCTGAACTTGGGCTGAAGATTGTTCATGCAACTATCAAAAGTGACACTAAAACATTTATTTTTTATTTTACTAAATAACTTTTCATTTTGTTGAGATTTTTTGTCTCATTTACTATTCTTCAAATAAAAATTTAATTATGGTGCCGTTTTAGCCAACGTAGGTTCCGTTTTGTCCAGTTTGGTGCCGTTTTGGCACGGTTCCGTTTTAGCTATAACCCATAACACTGACTATTTTTCTGTGTCCATCTTCATTTTCCTGCACCCTACTTAGGCTACTATATTTTACGGTTCCCATCTCCACTGTGTCCAAATGCACACTTTTTCTACACACAAAACCAATAAATCAGTCTGTCTGCTTAGTGGACATCAAAGCATATAGCCTCTCAGTGTCGGTGCGACGACTTACCCAATACTACAGGGCTTTCCCCAGGGTGTTTAGCTGATACGGCCCATGCTCCCTTAGCCAGCCATGTAAGCGCCTTCATGTCTGGTAAGCGCCTTAACTGAAGGCCCGTGTCGGCTTAATTTGTAACATGTATACAAAACAATGGAGCTGTGATCCGTAACGTCATTCACCACACATTAACACACTTCCATTTGGTATCTCTGCAATTCTTTAGATGTTCACTTTGAAGTCCACTGATCGCACCGTTTTAATTGTCGGCGGGCTTGTGCTGGTCACGTGGTACAGGTGATCGGCTACTACTAATCCGCCAGATAACTGCTTGTTGTATGCTAATTTTAATAATCACGGTTATTAATTTTAATGGCATGCATTCGACGTGTATGACAGCAATGTGACAGTGATTCAATGTTTGGAAGATATGTAACTTGCTATTTTAATTTTATAAAGTCTTTGAACCAAAGTAAGAAAAACAAGCCGACAGTGCATGTCAATTTGAATACACATGCCAGTTCAGGGCCGAAAGACGTAGCCTATTGGCTATCCCAAGGGCTGAGTTCAGCCAGACCGAGTGAAAAGAAAACGTTCGCTACACTGGTTTGTGCGCTTCACGTTAAACCAAATGGACACGACGGACACCAATCAAATAGTTCGCGAACGTTAGGATGAACGTTCGTTGGATGAACTGAGAAAAGCTCTCGGTATAATATACGTCACGTTTCAAAGTCAACTGACACTCATGTGCCAAGAGACATCGTTGCGAACATGAACAATACAGGAGTAAATCTTGATGTAAATATGTAGAAAAACAATAGCCGTTTGCATCAATGAATACCTAACGGCAGTTTCATTTATTTCCTTTGTCTTTGTTAATTTTGTACCTATGGTAGAGAGCACACACTGCGATCGCGGAAATTGAACATGCAGTATTTATACAAATTTATACAAATTGCAGTTAAAACGTACACTGAATTAGTTTACAATAATCATATTTGTTGGATAATGCTAGATATATATTTGTTAAACTGGGAGGTGACATTTAATAAATTAGCTGGATTTTGAAATGACCGTAAAATTTAATTTTATAAACATTTTTTTACCAATACCACTACTAACTATTATATATCATATGTTTATTAATGATAATCATATTGATATTGACAACAACAATCATATTCATATTTGAATAATGCACACATTATTTATCAAATGTTTGCTTAAAATGCACTCCCACTTTACTTCTTGGGAGCATAACAAGAGGGGTGTGAATTTTGAGCACAATCATAAGTAATTTCTTCTTTTTCGTCAAAGTTGTAGGTTTTTCATATTTTTATGATGTGATCATTATTTTAGTAGTGGTTTTGGGTAGTATTAGGTAAATCATCGGCATAATGGGTCTTTTTGTCGACCGGGTGCATTTCCTCTAACTATGATTTGGTAGACTTTAATTTTGTCTTAAGTAGGCGGTTTGGATTTAGGGAGAGATAGGATTGTCTGGGGGCCTTCTCCCGTCCCTCGCTCTCCCTGGTTCCACCCCCCTCGGCCACGCTGAAGCTACAAATGGACCCGGCATCTCCCCGTAAAGGTAAATTACTGTTAGTATTATATTTTAATATCAACCTCCTGTGACAACCCTCAACCTCGTTCCAGACAGGGCTTAGAGTTGGAGTTTGTTGTATTATATTAATTTAGAACGGCCATTTAAAATGGTGAAAAATGTATTAGTCTAGGAAAATTTTGGATATAATAATAGTTTTTAAATAAAAAAAATTTATTACACCTTCAAAAACTTTCTTTAAATATAGGAAAATTTGTCCCCCTATATATATATATTTTTAATTTTTTTCAGTAAAATTCAAAATTATCCCATTAAATTTTCTGTCCCGGAGTAGACCCTGGGGCAGACATGCTTGAAACCCTTGTGGTAGGAAAACATGTGAATAAATAAATGAATGAATGAAAAATGTCAATCATCGCACCCCTCTGTGTTTCTCCCAGGATTTGTGTTCAGAGGGTTGGCAAAACAGTTCGACATTAACTGAGCCCCCAAACTTGGTCAAAGGGTGTGAAAATACTGCAGAAGTTTGGGGGCATGCTCCCCAGTAATGTTTTTTAAAGTTTACAGTCGTTTTTAGATGCATTATGGAATATATGAGGGTGTCATGTACACATATAGAAGGAGATATTTTAAGATAGATTTTAATAATAATGTTTATTATTATTAAATATTTGCATAATGTCAATTTTTTTATTTTGAAAAGAAGTATAAAAGTATTAGACTAAGCACAAAAAGATGGGCTGACAAATGCAAAAAGGGGAAGTGTAACTCAAAAGCGAGGAGGCAAAATACAGTGAGATCGTATATTATACAACAACACAGCATACGCACATGACTAGTTCCATCAAATGGTATAAACTAAACACCTATTAACTCCAACCAGGACCCAAACGCTCATGTTAAATACTGGCAGATAATGTTCATACAAGTTTATGAATTTTGCCGTCAGTGGCGAGCTTTGCCGATGGCAGTAATTTTTATCTGGTGGCACAAAAGTGACGCCCCCAACCAATGGCAATATATATGTCCCTAAGTTCGAACCCTTGCAACATTTTACAAGCCATCAGGCATGGCAGCAGTAGTTATTTACTAGCCCAACACTGAATATCACTAGCCATGGGAGTAGGGCTACCATAATTTATAAACTCTAAGAACAATAAATTGAACCACAGAATTTTTTTTTTTTAGTGTTAACAAGCACAATTTGAGAAATTTTATATTATTATTCATCAATTCATCACAAAAAAAAGGTGAAGAATAGTATACCAGAACAAAAAAGTATATTTGTGCAATAAATTAATGCATTTCTTGGTATAACAATTTATCCTGCAATTGCTATTTTTATGTTATGGTGCAAAATGACTTTCAGTGGTGGGACGAAAATGACCCTAGTACGAAACAACTAAGTAAGGTACGAAAGTACCATGGTATGAAATTACTAAATAAGGTACAAAATTACAATGGTACAAATTGACCAGTAGAGAAGGGACTATGCGGCTCGTTTTGAGGTTTGGTACAACTGGGTTAAATGCTGGTGTCATGGAGGTTTAAGTCTTTGAAATTGATTGTTGAAAAGTTTATTTTGTTGGGGCATCACTCACAACTGGAAATCAAATAGATCTGTAGGCTTAATATGTTTTGTTTGTCTGCACATTTGTTGCTCAATTTGGGTTGAGATGCGATGCAATTTTATTTCACTGAATAGTATGGACCCAATTTATTGGATTAATTAAACATCATTTGTGATCTGGTATTGTCAATGTCCCTAACTGCATTATGCTTCAAATTCCTTTCAGTTTGTTTTCTCCGATTGCAGGTTGTTTCAACCTAAAACTATTTCAAACCCTGTTTTGTTTCACCCCACAAATAAATATACTGGTTATAGTTTTGTAGGTACGTTTCTGTCTGTGGCTATTAATGCCTTACCAGCTGTTTCCTTTCGGTCACCTGAAGCTGTGCGAAGTCAGTAATAATATACTCGGCATTTGAACCGTAGCTGGTTAAAGCTAGATGAAATTGCCATACATGGTGTATGTATTTAATAAGAAACCCCCACAACACAGCAGTAGCATGCAGTGTAACTGTTCAAAAATTAATTAAACTTTTAATACATTTCTTTAATTAACCTATTTATATGTTTTCATCTATTTTATGTGCATGTTGTGAATATATTGTCTGTAAATATAAACATACTCAGAACAGTAAAAGCCTTGTTATTGACCACAATGTGGGAAATTTATGTAAAAATCAGTGCATATATAGGACATATCAATGAATAAATGTTTTTTATTAACAAAATAAACATTGGGGCAAAACAAAATATGGGGCTAATCGACTCCTGATGCTGTTGTCTCATGCACGGTTCGCACAATCAAAATCCAAATTGTTGTTTGCCTGTTGTTCATTTGTGACATTTTTCTTCATAGTTCAAGAACATTTCCATTAACAATAAAGTTCACAGACAACAATGTACATCTTATAAATACAAATCTTTACAAGTCTCTTAACTCTTATCTATCCAACTTTACAACCAGAAAACGTCATCATTGATTCCAGTTTCAAACTCATCTTAGTGAGTCTAAGTACATAAATAAAATTTACAGAAGAACTTAGTTTTAAAATATGTTTTTAAAACCCTACAATTATGATCCATGATGTCATTGTGACATTTTTACGAAGTTTATTTTCACTTTCAATTGACAGCAAATAATCCTTTCCATCATCTACTTCATCAGGGTTCACACAGTCTTGAAAAGGCCTTGAATTTGAGGTGTTACCTTGAAAAGCCCTTAAAAATAAAGAATAATTGTATACTAGTATATAATTATATATATATATATATATATATATATATATATATAGCAACGTTGGTTTTTGGTTGGGTGGATTAAGTAAAATTCTTTTCTCATTTTTTTTCTTCACAAAATCCATGATTGAACAACTACTAGCCATAAAAAGTTTACTTTTAAAAAATGATGATTGAATTTGTGTTGCACAGTATGCTATAAAGATTTATTTCCATTCTTTTTTAAACAATATTTATTCACATTTAACATTTGGGATTGACCAACAGGCGATGCCTATATTAAGGTCTCTCCATTCGGCAGTCAGTAATATCTGTATTGTAAAATGCTAACACTGTAACAGCTTGAATACAGATGGTGGCAACCTTGGCTGTAGATAGCCTTGAAAAGACCTTGAATATCATAGGTGAATGTCTCTATGAACCATGTTTACAGTCTGTATTATCAGTTATTTTCTGTGAATATATCCTTTACAAATCTTCAATTTTCATTAAATGTCAAATATTTTACAAATAGCAAGAAATTGAACCCATATGCGCATTTCGTCATCAGTAATGTTTACTACACAAATTAGACTTCTTTTTTTGATATTCTGACATAGTACATCTACCTGTGGTTGAAATCATTTCTATATTGAGACATACATGTAGTATATCTACCTGTTGTTGAAATCATTTTATTTGTGTTATTCAGATGCACCAAGGAAAAGACGGCGTCAGTCGGATAATCTTGATATAGAAGATCGTCTTGATTCTCTCATTACACGAGTGGGGGAAAAGGTAATCAGTGGATGCAGCACATATTAAAAGATACACATTCCCATTTTAAAAACATATTCTCTCTTCACCATCATATTATTTCTTTCAAATAAACTTTGCAGCAAGAAGCATTTACGACACTAAAATCGCTTTGAAAAAATGGGTCCCTGGATATCACTGAACCATGGATGGTGATTTTCAAACAAGATTGACAATAACGTGCAGAAGGCAACTTGAGAACTATATTTTTCATTACTAACATTTGTCCTGAAACTTTCGGTTATCAAAACATTGATTTGTTATATTTCTAGATAGCACCTACTGTATAAAGTTTTAAAATTGTTTTGCGATCTCCGAAACTTGTGTGGCAAATCGCAACTCGATACTGAACAAAATGTTTGTGTAGTGAATGTTAGTTTACTGAGGGTCTGGCTTTGAGGGATTTATGTTTGGATTATCATGAATGGCTCGTTTTAGTTTATGATTTTTGTATTTAGAGTACATCTTCATTAGAGAGCAACTTGGAAGGTCTTTCCAGCGTGTTGGAAGCAGATTTACCTAACTACAAGCACAAAATTCTCAAGATACTTTGTGAATGGTAAGAACCTTTCTGAATGGTAAGTTACTTTGTGAATGGTAATATACTTTGTGAATGGTAAGAATCCTTTCTGAATGGTAAGATGATACTCTGTGAATGATAATATACTTTGTGAATGGTAAGGATCCTTTTTGAATTTTTTTTTACAGTTTTGCATCATTTACTAAGCCACTCCATTGGGAACTAATCAAATATTTGTGAACTTTAACCTACTTCTCTATGACTGAAATGACATTTGTTGGGGTCTGATTTAGCTCGGGCAGTAAAGTGCTGGCTTAAGATGCTTGGGTCTGAGGATGGAACCTCATTGGTGAACCCATTGCATGTTTTCAGTGTCCCATGACTGGTATGTCAACAAGCATTCTGAGTAGTTAAAGGGCCATAACTTTGTGATAAATGAGTGAATCACCATGGAAGTTAAACTTGATCTGTAACAGTACATGATACATCTCTGTGCAGAATTTCAGCTTAATAGTCGAAAAAACTATGTGGTACAGACAGAAGGATAAAACCATTACCTATTGTCCCTTCCAGTTGGACTGGTAGGGGTATAATTAATAACCATGGTATGTGTTGTCCTGTCTCCAGGGAAAGTGCATATAAGAGACACCTTGTTGCTAATAGTTGAATGTATTACCTAAATATGGTATGTGTTGTCCTGTCTCCAGGGAAAGTGTATATAAGAGACTCATTGCTGCTAATAGTTGAATATAGTCCCCAAACATGGTGTGTGTTGTCCTGTCTCCAGGGAAAGTGTATATAAGAGATTCCTTGCTGCTGATAGTTAAAGGTAGCATACCCAAACATGGTATGTGTTGTCCTGTCTCCAGGGGCAGAAAATATAAGAGATCCCTTGCTGTTAATGGATAAATGTAAAGACTTAGAATGATCAAATGTTTGACATCCAGTAGCCAATGACTATTAAACTAATGTGGTCAAGTAGTATCATTAAACAGAATAAAGTTTTAACTTTTATAAACTATTTTTTAGTGTTGTTGCCATGCCAGAGAAGCTGTCTGTGTACTCCACTCTGATTGGTCTGCTCAATGCCAAGAACTACAACTTTGGAGGGGAGGTAAGTCAGACATTTAAAAGGAAAGGAATGTTTGTTCAGTGCTGTTCCAGCTCATTATTTAATATGAGTCTTATGTCAGCATCTGGTAGTGTTTTCCCTAGCTTGTTTTAGCATAGTGCGGCACCATGCCTCTGTAGTCTGTCATCATCCTACCTTCAGTCTCATTCCAACCAGTGTACGACGACTGAGATAGCAAAGGCTGTGGTATGTGCTATCCTGTCTGTGGGATGTTGCATATAAAAGATTTCTTGCAACTAATGAAAAATTGTAGCGTGTTTACTCTAAGACTACCAAATGTTTGACATCCATTAGCCTATGATAAATAAATCACTGTGCTCTAGTGGTGTCTGTAAACAAAACAAACTTTAACTTTTATTACCATCAGCAGCATCATGCTGCCCTGAGATTAAACAAGCCTTTTTTAGTGATTAATTCTAAAACTTTTTTTAGTGATTAATTCTAAAACTTTTATTACCATCAGCAGCCCTTGAAATTCGGACAAGTTTGCTACGGCAATTAAATGCCGTCGCAAATCAATTTTGCGACAGCACTACGACAGCAATTTTAAAGAAAAGATAATGCTGTCAAAATTATTCATATATGATCCACTGCTGATATAATATGCTAAAACATAACATCTCAACTTTACTTTCGTAAGTTTTTATACTGGAATAAACCAATTTATATTACTTACGGAAACTGAGCTACACACGATAATATATTTATGCTTCTCTCTGGGATCTGTAATTGGACAGAGTTCAGAAAGAAATGCCTACAGGCTTTTTACCACTCACAGATTTGCGACGGCAATAAAATGCTGTCGCAAATCAAGTTTGCGATAGCTTTTCAGGGCTCACCCTGGATCAAAAATACCTGTAGCCAAAATATTAGCCAAATGGAATTTGTATTAGCCATATTGAAAATGCTTTAGCCAAATTTGTGTTATGCAGTAGGCCTACTGTATATAGTATTTATATATGAATATGAAATTTTTTCTTTTTCAGCTAATTGTGTACAAACTGCAATAAATAGGAATAACAAAACCTCAATGGGGTGGAGGCAGTTAATATATTATTCCTGTCTTCGATTTGTCAGCGGGGGTGGGGATGGGGTTATGCATTATCTTCAGTTCCCCATACACCACCCACCCCCACTCCTAAGGCCTATGACATTAAATTAATATCCAGAAATATGGGGGTGGGAAGTTTTTGGGGGTTTTTCTTCCTTTTTTTCCCAAATAAAAATTTGAGGTGTTTTTGGGTTTTTTTATAGAATTTATAGAACTCATTGTTTCTTTAAATAGCATTTTTTATGTTAAGTTTGAATTGCTTTTTTTTTAAGTGACCCATCAGTTTCCCACCCCAAACAATTTCATAATTTGTGACATGATGTTGCTGGTGATTTCATCGTCATGTTAAATGCTTGTTGTGATTTCTGCTTGCAAAATACCTCGGCTAAGAATACCGACTACACAGTATACTGAGTAGGCCCTATACTCCGTTTATTTAAAAAAAAAAAACGTTAATAAAATTAAAATTTACGGTCTTTTTAAAGCTAACTTATTAAATGTCACCTCACAGTCTTACACATTTATATCTAAAAATATGATCATTGTAAACCAATTTTATTCAGTGTACATTTAACTGCAATTTGTATAAATACTGCATGTTCATTTCCCGCGATCGCGATCTGCATGTGTGCTCCAGACCATGGGTACAAAATTAACAAAGACAAAGGAATAAACAAAAACTGCAGTTACGTATTCATTGATGCGAACAACTATTGTTCTTCTACAAATTTACAGCAAGATTTACTTTTGCGTAATCGTATTGTTTTAGAGTCCGCAACGATGTCTCTTGACACGCAGGTGTCTTTCAACTCTGAAGCGTGACGTATATTCATGTCGATAGTTGTACTCCGTTCAGCCAACGAACGTTCTTCCTAACGTTCGCTAACTATTTGATTGGTGTTCGTCGTGTCCGTTTGGTTTAACGTGAAGCACACAAACCAGTCTAGTGAACGTTTTGTTTTCGCTCGGTCTGACTGAACTCAGTCCTTGAGTCTTTCGGCCCTGAACTGGCATTTGTATTCAAACTGACACGCATTGTCGGTCTCATTTTATTACTTTGTTCAATGATTTTACAAAGTAAAAATAACAAGTTACAGATCTTCCAGACATTGCTGTCATACATGTTGAATGCATGCCATTAAAATTAATAACCATGATTATTAAAATAAGCAAACAGTATAAGGCATATGTTGAATTCTGCATGACACTGTTTTTTGTTGCTGGTCGCGAGATCGCTATTACACTTGTTGAATATTGGGTATAATTATTATTATGTTTGAGGTGTTGGATAGATTATGTAACCGTTTGTTCACATCACAGAAGACAGAAAATGGCTTAGCGAAAAATTTAGCCACATGCAAATTTTATTAGCCATTTTTTGTAAAAATTAGCCAATGGCTAATTTGGCTACCGACAGCGCGAGCCCTGCTTTTGCGACAGCATTGCCGATTGCCACCGCGAATTTCGAGGGCTGCATCAGCAGCACCATGCTGCCCTGAGATTAAACAAGCCTTTTTTAGTAATTAATTCTAAAACTTTTATTACCATGCTCTGAGATTAAACAAGCCTTTTTCAGTCATTAATTCTAAAACGTTTATTACCATCAGCAGCACCATGCTGCCCTGAGATTAAACAAGCCTTTTTCGGTCATTAATTCTAAAACTGCCTGTATAAAACACCCAGAAAATATGGGATGTTTGGAACAGACTACCATCTCTACGGTTTACTTAATTAAGGAAATCATACAGTAATGGTAAGAATAATTAATTTTGTCAAAAAAATCTGCAACAAAATTTGGGTATGGCGCCATGCCCAGTGACAGAAATCTTGCTTGTCCAACTTCTAGGGAATCTACTATGTGATACAGACATGCCTGCTATGAGTGCGTATTTTGTAGTTTTATTTTTTCGACACACTCAACACATTTTATTTACATTTATATGGTTAAGGACCACATATATTGAGCGAGGAAACCCACTGTCACCACTTTATAGGCTACTCTTAAATGATCTTTTATATGCACCATAACTTGGAAGAGATTCATATTGGGGTTTTTTTCATCGGGGAAAGTGTTCTTCACACCTCTGTTTTCACTTCACTGATATTTATTAACTTTTTTATCTATATTTGTTTTACTGAGATGCAAATCGTGTGTGATATTTTCTAATTTACTGAGCACAGATGTTAGTAAATACAACTTTTTTAGTTTATTGATATATTTTTCGTCCCATCTTTTTTAGTTTACCAAGATGTTTGTACTTTGTTTTTTGATTGGCTTTTACTTCTCGTATTCATTTATTTGAGATTTTTCAGTCCATTTGGGATGTCTTAATATTTGTTTTTCAGTTCATTGATGTGTTATTTTTTGTTTCTTTTTTAGTTCACTGAGATGTTGGTAAGAAACTTGAAGGAAGCTCTAAAAACCGGACAGTTTGAGAATGCTAGAATGATCGTGAGTTTAATTTGTTAATTTCACTTTGTGTCGTATTGGTAAGATCATTTGATAAATGGTTATTTTTTGTTTCACTGTCATTTCAGGTTATATTATTCTTCACTATTTTTTCAGGTCAGGTTTTGTATTCCTGTTATATGAGGGCAGGTTTTGTTTTCCTGTTATTTGAGGGCAGGTTTTGTATTCCTGTTATATGAGGGCAGGTTTTGTTTTCCTGTTATTTGAGGGAAGGTTTTCCTTTACTGTTATTTCAGGTCAGGTTTTGTTTTCCTGTTATATCAGGTCAAGTTTTGTTTTCTTGTTATATTAGGTTTTGTTTTCCTGTTATTTCAGGTCAGGTTTTGTTTTCCTGTTATTTCAGGTCAGGTTTTGTTTTACTGTTATTTCAGGTCAGGTTTTGTTTTCTTGTTATGTCAGGTTTTGTTTTACTATTATTTCAGGTCAGGTTTTTGTCGGATCTCGTGAACTGTCACGTTCTGGTAGCTGCGTCTCTATTGCAGATGTTTGACAACTTCATTGAGGTGACGTTGGAAGACAACATTCCACAGGTAACGTGTTATAGCTGACTGACTAAAATCACTTGTGATAATGGTTATATTCTAATTAAATCTTTACTGAAATCTCAGATAGTAAGCAGTTATTTTATTAATTTTAAACAACAGAGAAAGTACTTGAATACTGAGGTTCATTGCGTTATGAAGAAGTGATTGTTAAGCACCTATAACAAAAATATTATTAACGGATTGGAATAATTTATCTGTGGACAAACAAACACCTGTGTAAACTGTACATCAGTGAATCTGTTTACACAGATCGATCCCCGTCAGCTAACCACTGGGGTTTTTCTCGACATAACCATATGTCCGACGCCGATATAACCGTATTTATAATGTGTTGAGTGCGTCGTTAAACAAAACAATAAACAATAAACTGTTTACACAGACGTTTGCCATGCTTGTTTCTGTTTATATCGAGATGAATCTACAAGAAATAACAGACAATCCGTATAATTATAGTTAAAACATAATAAGAATGCAAACAAGATCATAGTTTATTCCTTTTGGTCCGGGGCGGGAAGTAGCCCAATGGTAAAGCATTCACTTGATGCATGGTCGGTCTGTAGGATCAATCCCTGTTGGTTGGCCCATTGGGCTATTTCTCACTGCACCCAGTGCACCATGACTGGTATATCAGAGGCCATGGTATTTGTGTTATCCTGTCTGGGATGGAACGTATAAAAGATCTGCTAATTGAAAAGAGTAGCCCAGTAAGTGGCGACAGCAGGTTTACTCGCTCAGTATCTTTGTGGTCCTTAACCATATGTCCAATGCCGTATAACCATAAATAAAATGTGTTGAGTGCATCATTAAATTAAAAAATATATATCTTCCTTTTTTCTCTCTCTTTTTTTTATGTCCTTGAAATCATATTGCTCAATAATACAAT
The DNA here is from genome assembly GCA_016106625.1 of Dracogyra subfuscus. Taxonomy (NCBI): domain Eukaryota; kingdom Metazoa; phylum Mollusca; class Gastropoda; order Neomphalida; family Peltospiridae; genus Dracogyra; species Dracogyra subfuscus. The sequence continues at coordinate 7,264 of JAECMU010055108.1, read as the reverse complement.
GACTTAATTTTATGTGACAGTCCGTGCCGACTTCATGTTTATGTTCATCTAGAAATTAACAAACTTGCATTCCTATGGCTGGACCAATTCATTGCCTTGAAACTGTAATAAATATAACAGGAATTTTATTATTACTTATCTGCGAACATGAATAGTTAATTTATCTGTGCACATGTGTAGCCATTTCCATTTTCTGTGAACACACCATGTATATATTTGTTTTATCTGTAGGTAATTAATTTTCTGTAAACATTTTTCATTTTATTCATTTAATTATAAAAGATGTATTTAATTGATTTATCTGTGAACATGTTTAAGTAATTAATTTTATTAATTTATTTATAAAAATATATATTTGCATTGTTATCTGTGAACATGTATGTCATTTTTATTTTCTTTGAATGGGTATACCATGTATTTATCTGTGAATATGTGTCGGTAATTTATTTTTTTGTGAATACATACATTTTATTAACTTATTTGTGAGTTTCTCTAACCATGTTGTGTGTTTCTGTGTAACAGGTGCGGTCAGACTGGTACGTGTACGCTGTCCTCTCGGCCCTGCCCTGGGTCGGCCGTGAACTGTATGAGAAGAAGGAAGCAGAGCTCAACGCAATGCTCGTGTCCATTGATAACTATATTGGGTACGAATCACCGATAGTTCCATGCCCCGCAGGGCTTATGCTGTCAGTAGTCAAAGGTTTAAAGACAAGACATAGCCCAGTGGTAAATTGCTCGCTTGAGCCCTGTCGGTGGACCACTGTACAATGACTAGTATATCAAATTGAAAAATGTTCCATGTTTCCGCTTTAATGCTATATGTAACAATTATTAAATGTTTGACATACAGTAGCCGATGGCTGGGGCGGATCTAGAGGGGGGTCCAAGATGTCCGGACCCCCCCCTTAAATTTGAGAATTGCCCCTTTTATTTTAGATTTTTTACAAATTTATTTAGTTTTTTTACATTAATATTATTATTAAGCTAGCATCCCTGTTGTAGCACTATTATATTATGGTCCATGTGAACTGTGCGTAATTTTTCAATAGTGCCTTTTCATAATGTTATGGTGCCCTTTTTGTCTTGGACCCCCTCCCCTCATCAGAAAGGCTGGATCCGCCCCAGGATGGTTAATAAATTAATGTGCTCTTGTGGAGTCATTAAACAAAACAAAAATTAACCTTTTACTGAAACTCACTTATAAAATCAGTGGTTAAGATTTTGTCTAAGTTGGGACGGAATGGTTTCATAATCTGTCCACAGACACCTCAATATAAATTACCAAATAGATCTACCTAGTGATCTGTCTAACCATGACAATGATTGCTTATGTATGTACAGGTACACTCAACAGGCAGGGCTTCTAGAATTTTATAAAAAATCCACTAGCCATGGGATCAGTGATTTTAAAAATGTACTAGCCATGATTAAAAATTCACTAGCCCTACTTTAAATAAATGCAATTTTACTAATAGTAATAATCAGATATGTCACCTAAATAAGAAGATTGACTTTAAAAATCCTTAGATTGGGATGTAAAGAGGAGGCAGGATATTCATATTTAAAAATATATATAAAGTCAGCATTTGACAAGAGATGGGTTTTTCCACTAGCCGTCAGGCTAGTTATAGTAATTATTTACTAACCCAACACTGAATATCACTAGCCATGGGAGTGGGGCTACCATAATCTAGAAGCCCTGTACTAGCCCAACACTGAATATCACTAGCCATGGGAGTGGGGCTACCATAATCTAGAAGCCCTGTACTAGCCCAACACTGAATATCACTAGCCATGGGAGTGGGGCTACCATAATCTAGAAGCCATGACAGGTATGAAAGCAAAGACCATAGCTGTAATTTAAAATGTTTCCTTTCTGTTGAAAAGTGCATATAAAATATTGCTTCTTGTTAATAAAACAATGTAGCAGGTTTTCCTTAAGACTGTGTAAAATTTCTAAATGTTTGATATCCAATAGCTGATATGTTCTAGTGGTGTCGTTGAACAAAGTCAACTTTTTATTTTCAGATTAAAATGTCCTATGATATTATTAATAAAAACAATCTTTCTTTTCCATTCCTTGAATTGGAGTGGTGTCGTTAAACAAAACTAACTTTTATTTTATAATCTTCTGAGGTATTTTTAGTGATGACAAAACTTTATATTTTTCAGCAAACGTCAGCGTATTCACCAGCCGGCCTTGAGAGTGTGGCACACGGATGAGCCTCACCCACAGGAGGAGGTATGGTAAAACTTACACAAAGCTGGAATAGTTGTTAATACATGTTAACAGAGCGTCTGAAGTGTAGGGGTGGGACGTAGTTTGCTTGATGTGCAGTCGTTCTGGCCTTGTTAGGTGCTATCCTGTCTATGGAATGGTGCATATAAAAGATCCCATGCTATTAATGGACAGGTGTGCGCTACAACAGCTTGTTCTGAATGTGCATGTAAAGCCCTATGACCTGACGTAATGGAACAAATGTAGCTGGTTTCCTTTCTAAGACTATATGTCTGTGCTCAAGTGGTGTCGTTAACACAACAAACTTCGTCACAAGTGGGTTTTTAATGTGGAAAATATCAACCGAGACTTATGTTAATCGATATTTGTCGAGGCTGTGCAGAGACATTTGATATTTGACATATTAAAACACATATGAGGTGTTAATTCTATTTATCCTATAACACTTCTGAAATAACTTATTTTATCAAAGTTCTGAAGTCGCCTCACTGGTAATGTGACATTATCGCGAATATAGTTTAACGTCACACACTTCATCTCATCAAAGCGTTACACTCAAGTATACAAGTCTTGGTGGTTGTAAACAAATGACCCATTAACAGCAAGACGTTATTGACCGAGTTAAAAATCGTAAATATCAAATGGGTTTATGATGGGGATGTTATGGGTAAGTTGAGGATAGATGAGGATTTAACTGGACTTGGTAGGTATTGCTTTACCATAGTTTGACACCCAATAGCCAATGTATTTTCCGAGCTGGGGTGTTATTAAACATCCATAAATTCATTCATTCATGGTAGGTATTGAGTTCGATTACCGGTCCTGGCTCCCACCCAGAGCGAGTTTAATGATTAGTGACATCAAAACAAATGTTAACACAATGGATGTATGCATCTGTTAAAATTAATACTATTTTATATCATGTAATGAATTAAAAAAAATTGAATATTGGGGGCATATTTTAAAGTTTAAACAAGCAAAATGAAAACATGATAGTTGGTCACACAAGTAGATTTACACCTTGCCATTTCTGTTCTCCTCGACATGAGGCAGACAAATTTACTTCCAATAAAAAAGTCCTACTCTTTTGTTTCATTAATGAGATAGAACAAAAGTATATTTATTGAAAGCAGTGTGTACCCAATTCAATGACATTTGGGTTTTTTTCCCTATTTGTTATCGACTCGGTCGGGGATTCAACTTGTGGCTGTTGGAAGGTTCAGATGAAGTCTGATTTTAGTGGGGAGTGGGAGGTGGTGTGCAATTAATGCATTAGGTCAAGTTAAGTATTTGCGATATGAGAAACTGATAGGGGGAGACAGTATTTCCCTTATTTCTTTTTATATGTTAGTGTGACTTTCCCTCGTACTATATTTTTTAATGATATTATTTTGGGGCCACCATATTTCTTGGCAAGTTTCGATCCCTGATGTTTATGTTTTTCGTTAAAAATATTTCAGTTGTGACAAGCTTTAGCAAGTGACAGTGAAATTTGTTTTTAACAAGGGATAATAAATATGAAACAAAATGGTTGCAGGTTTAATATTCTATTTATTATTAGTAATCAGTTTTAATTTATATGAATAAATCAATTTGATTTACATTCCAGTAAGATCATCGTCCGTCATTTATATGACCTTGAGATGTTACATTCTAGTGGGATGTGATGCTTCGATATATGAACCAAGATGTTTTTAACTATAGGGTTAATAACGAATACTGTTTTCAGTACCTGGACTGCCTGTTGGCCTAGATCAGAAACCTGCATAACAACAAGAAGACTGTATGTCATTATATTGATGTAGGTAATAACGAACACTGTTTTTAGTACCTGGACTCTGTGGGCCTAGATCAGAAACCTGCATAACAACAAGAAGAATGTATGTCATTATATTGCTGTAGGTAATAATGTATTTTTCGTTTCCAGTACCTGGACTGCCTGTGGGCCCAGATCAGAAACCTGCGTAACAACAAGTGGATGGAGAAGCAGATCCTGCGTCCGTGCCTGGCGTTTGACAGCATCCTGTGTGACGCACTGCAGCACACCCTCCCCCAGGTGATCCCCCCATCACACAACGAGGAGATGACCTACCCACTGCCTGCCGTTGTCTTTAGATTGTTCGACTACACTGACGTCCCAGAGGTAATCTTACACACTGCTACACATACAGTCCTACACCGTCGTCCCAGAGGTAATCTTACACACTGCTACACATACAGCCCTACACCGACGTCCCAGAGGTAATCTTACACACTGTTACACATACAGTCCTACATCGTCGTCCCAGAGGTAATCTTACACACTGTTACACATACAGTCCTACACCGTCGTCCCAGAGGTAATCTTACACACTGCTACACATACAGTCCTACACTGACGTCCCAGAGGTAATCTTACACACTGCTACACATACAGTCCTACACTGTCGTCCCAGAGGTAATCTTACACACTGCTACACATACAGTCCTACACCGACGTCTCAGAGGTAATGTTACACACTGCTACACATACAGTCCTACACCGACGTCCCAGAGGTAATGTTACACACTGCTACACATACAGTCCTACACTGACGTCTCAGAGGTAATCTTACACACTGCTATACATACAGTCCTACACCGACGTCCCAGAGGTAATCTTACACACTGCTATACATACAGTCCTACACTGACGTCCCAGAGGTAATCTTACACACTGCTACACATACAGTCCTACACTGTCATCCCAGAGGTAATCTTACACACTGCTACACATAGTCCTATACCGACGTCTCAGAGGTAATGTTACACACTGCTACACATACAGTCCTACACCGACGTCCCAGAGGTAATCTTACACACTGCTACACATACAGTCCTACACTGACGTCTCAGAGGTAATCTTACACACTGCTATACATACAGTACTACACAGACGTCCCAGAGGTAATCTTACACACTGCTATACATACAGTACTACGCCGTCGTCCCAGAGGTAATCTTACACACTGCTACACATACACCTCTACACCGACGTCCCAGAGGTGATCTTATTCATTGCTACACATACGGTCTTACACAGAAATCCCAGAGGTAATCTTACTGCTACACATACAGCCCTATACAGATGTCCCAGAGGTAATTTTACCCACTGTTACGCATACAGCCTTCACAGACGCCCCAGAGGTAATCTTACTCACTGCTACACACACAGATGTCCCAGAGGTAATCTTACTCACGGGTACACATACAGCCCTACACCATCGTCTCAGAGGTAATCTTACACACTGCTACACATACAGCCCTACACGGACGTCCCAGAGGTAATCTTACTCACGGATACACATACAGCCCTACACCGTCGTCCCTAAGGTGATCTTACTCATGGGTACACATACAGCCCTACACCATCG
>JAECMU010055105.1:0-11035 GCA_016106625.1 Dracogyra subfuscus | reverse complement strand
CCGTGCATCAATCTAGACCAGTCGTTTATCAATCTAGACCGGCCGTGCATCAAGCGAACGTTTTCCCACTGAGCTACATCCCGCCCTGCTATAGTAATAAAGAGGCTTCTAGGCAATAAACACAGCTTTTAATGAAGATATATGTGATACAAAACCTTGCATACGTGTCCATGTGAACAGCATCATATTCCTAGCCAAATATGACATGTTCCTAGTCAGGACACTCCGCCTTCTTTCAGTTCCATAAAAGTCAACCAACTTCCCAGACGAAGTAAGTTGTTTTATTTAAATAAACCTTTGTTAATCATAATAACGAAAGGTGATATGTAATAAATATAGAACCACATACCAGTGTTTCTGCATGCTATTTATTGCACTTGTTAATAGTGCGCATAATTTATACCATTCTACCGCTCGCACTATAAACTTGTCTGTTTAGAAAACCAACAAACGGTACGGTGGGATATGAAAGTAGCTTGACGTTCAACATCTAAACGTCACAATACACCTTATGATACATGTAAAGTGTTTCTAAACTTAGAGTTGGTTCTTTTCAGTTGGCAACAATATTAAAATATTCATATTTGATGAATGTAAAGTTTCTTTTGGATGTCGGTAACATCTCTTAACTTTTGGTGTCAAAATTTGTTATGGTATGTCCTGTCCTGTGCATATAAAAGATCTCTTGCTACTAATGGAAAAATATAGCAGGATTTCATTTTAAGACTAAGTGTTAGATTTCCAAATGTTTGACATCCAGTAGCTGATGATTAATTAATCAATGAGCTCTAGTGGTGTTGTTAAACAAACAAAATAACTTTAACTTTGTATTCAGACATATTCAAATTCATCAGTATGTACCACATAACAGGAACAATAAGTGGGAGCATTCTTGACGTACAAAATATCTTGACTCAATACCTTCAAATTTTAAACTATAAAAAGATAATTTACAAGTACATGAAAAATAAAGTGCTTTAATCCCATCTGAACAATTAACAAACAACAAAATCTGTATGCATGCTATCTATTTCACTTGGAGTGTAATGCAATTTTAATGAAAGCACTTCTACATATAAAATTTGCATGTTTTCTAATATTTTGACTACCGTGGAGTTCATAACAATCATCAACAATAAATAACAATGACTATAGTGCACCAAAACCAAACAAATACAAATTATAAAAATCCATACTAGAAAATTGGACCCTTCATAAGTAATATTGTGGTTTTTTTAATCATTATAAAAAGTATGTATATGAAATATAGGAAATTAGGAAAAATCTTCACAATTGTGGACAGAGACGCACACAAAAAAAACCCTGATCATATTATATTTTTATTTATTACATAAAGAAAATATACCTGTTCTCTTAATGTTTTAACTATTTATTAACACACTGCGAGAAATTATAAGTATTTCGATTCTGATAAACAAAGCAGAAATGTACAAGTCATATATAACATTATGTAATAAAACAATTATTGACCACATTTCGGTCAATATAAATTTCTTCAGTTCATAAAACATGATACAATATTGCCCTCAATGACAATCAATAACTGATAAGAATGCGTAAACTGATGCCACTGGTTGAGTAATTTCCACAATTAGGGTAGGGTAGGGTAGGGAGGGGGAAAATGCATTCTTTCTGTGTGCAATGTCAAGTTAATATGTGAAAATAAAATAAATATTCATCTGGAATGTAATTTAGGATATAGCTTGAGGTTTCATTTCATATCAAGTTTATGTCCTGAATGAAATCATTTTCATTTGGAAATGTTACAAATTAATCCGCTGGCATATAACTACACATAAGCTACTAATAAATGGATGTATTCATAGTCAAAACATGTTAATAGCAAAATTATTTTATTAAAAACTGTCCCAACATTCTGAAAATGGAAATGTTATGCACTAGTTTATAATGTTGAAAGAACATGCAAAATAATGACATTCAAACACTGACATCTTTTGTAATCAAAATGACTCAATGTTGTATATTCATATTATAATATCAAATAATGGCTGAATTATAATTAAATATAAAGTTTAAAAAAAAGATGTATCATGCTTCTGTATTATCAATATCAAATATTAGTAAGAACAAAATGTGTATACAAGTTTATTCTTAATATATGATATTGACAATACTGAAACACACTGGTAATAATCTTAAGTACACTGTATATAATTTGCATTCTAACACATGCATCATGTAAATCCAAATAAATAATTCCAAATATATTCAATGTATAAACCGTGTGGTACATTTTCGCTGCTATGCACTTTATAATAAAGGCATATTTACAAAACAAACCAGTTAAATTTAACTAATGACATATAATATTACTTATTAATCAGTTAAATCCTGACTAACTATATGATAAACATATTACCGGTACCTATGATTTTACACAAACAAGAAGCCATGTCTTAAATAGTGGGTAAACTTGGGCTAAACAGCTAAAATTGTTCGAGCTGATAAATTACACTGTTTTATTTACTTAGAAAAAACTAAAACATTTTAACTGTCTAGTAACCCAGTGGGTCTAATATTGGAAGCGGGTATTCTTTCTAAGACTATGACAAAATTACCAAATGTTTGACATCCAGTAGCTGAAGATTAATAAATCAATGTGCTCTAGTGGTGTCGTTAAACAAAACTAACTTTTTTCTCTATTAAGTTTAACAAATGTTGTTGCATATTCAATAAATAAAAACAAAAACCTTTTTTTTGTTCAATGTTTTTTTTTTTCAAGTGACTGAAAAATGCATAAGATGTAAGGGTAATCTGTCTACTCAGAACACATGTAAGTGTTTGTATCAGGGACAGATCTAGGCTTCGTTAATGGGGGTGGGTGCACGGGGGAACATAACATTAATGGAATGTACATAGTTTCTTGGCATTGATAAATAAGTCTCAAAAACTTTATACAAAGGCAAATTGCCTCAAAATTGGGGCAGGATGGGGGAGGCAGGATATTTGGGCGTTCCACCTAAATACAGACGTTTACTACACACCAGTGTAAGACATTGCTCATGTCACAACAATTACTTACTATCTAACTAGTGTAATATTGGCGTGATGTGAGTGTGACATAAATCACTTGCTGACCTAATTTGTAAGAAATAACATCTGCTTACTTCTGCACTGTAGGTTATTTGCAAATGGTTTGTAATAAATAAAATGCTAAACTAATTTGCATATCATACTATTTTTATAAAACTCACGAACAATGTTGGTATCTGACTCGTCAGACACCAAAACTGTCCACTTATTTCATAAAAATGGTATGACAGGCAAGCTCGTTTAGTATTCTACATCTCTGTTATGAAATGCATCCTTTTTCACTTATTATTTACAGTGTGAACCATAATGTAACTAATTATTTAATATATATTTTTGAAATAAACAATAGCAATACCTTAAGATTTAACACTAAAACTCCAGGTCCAATGTCATTAAAAAAAATCAAAACATTAAATATAAAAAGAACAAAATAAAATAATTGAGAAAATACATAACAAAAATGTGTAATAAATAAAAATTATGTACAAGGATATTGTAAATATCACAGCTGAAATGAAAATTGGCAATGTTTTATCACAATGTATTTAATTTGCATACAAACAATCTAGATTAACATAAAATTATAAGAAATTAATGTAGAAAGGGTTTACTGTGACATCAATTACTCATCTTTAATGTTAATTCATATCTAACCCGATCTTTGTCTTGCAAATTTCTGTGTACAACACAAAACATGTTTTAGTATTGGAGACAACACGTGAATGGAAAGATATAATACATCTGCCTCAACTTGACTTCACACTTTATTAGACATGGTAATCGACAGATACAACATCCGTTCTTATCTAAAATAAATTGGTCAGTACATCTAACTGCTTGACAACTGGCATATCAAAAGTATGTGCTATCCTGTTTGTTTGAAAAATACTTACAAAAGACCTCTTACTAAAATGACTATCCTATGATCGATGACTGTTATATTTTAGACCACGGAATCTTCATCGCAGTCGGAAGATGCCAGCAACTGGAGAGGCCAGTAATTATTTGCATTCCAATGAGGGACGCGATGATCCGACACCATATAACCAGAAATACAAATGTGTTGATTGCATTATTAATTAAAATATTTCCTTTGCTTTCTTCCAATGGTGAGGTGGAGGTGGGGTGGGGGAGATGTATTATCATCAGAGTTATTGGGAGAGTGACTAAATAATTCAATGCACACCTTACTTTAACCATAGTTATGGCAGCTGTAACTTGAAACAACATTCAGTGAGAGTGAATAAACCCATCAAATAGTTAACAAACATTAGCGCCAGTCACAGTCACTGAATGTAGGACAGGTCTTATACTGAAATGAAATTCCAACTCCAAATTGTATCCAATGTATTTTTGTCAGTGTGGAAGATCAATGCATACTGGATTGGGGGTATGTGGGATGAAGGTGTATGGTGTGGGGTTAGTAATGAAACACATGTAAATCATACCGTTACAAGAGGAGAAGGTGATAAAAATGATTTAAAACATTATAATTTTGTACATATGACCTATTTTTCATGCCTAGAACAGCATGCTAATACAGTAGTTGGGCATAAGCAAGACAAATATAACATTATAATTCTGAACATGGAAATAAAATAATATCTAACACCAAGATAGATCCCCACAACCAAATATTAAGTTAATTCATAAAATGATAACTCTGTTTTCTTTATGAAGTGAATGGAATTAAAATGGGGTGGGGGTGGGGAGGAGGAACCGAAATTGCATTCAAGAAGATTTACAATTGTGCCAAACATGAAAATAAAAGTATTTATGCCATCACCAAAATTAATTTATTAAATATAATATGTGACAAAATAATCTATGTAAGTAAACATAAAAATGTATGAAAAAAAAATCAAATATCACAAGATTCTTCATTTGAAAGCAAAAAGTGGACGATAATAAAAATGTGAAGAAAAAAAAAGCCCCAAAGCTACAATCTTCATACAGTTTAATTAATTAACCATTTACAATAGATACGCTGCATTTTCACAAGAGTTGCACTTTTGTTGTTATCCTCTGCTTCTCCCCCAAAGGTGCAAATTAAAAAAATATGGTTGGGGTGCAGATTTCTATTGACAACCCCACCCCCATAACTATTAGATGGCCAGAATATATGTTGGCCCCAGCTGAAAGGTAAATTACAAGGCTAGAAAATAACAACGGCAATTGCTATAGCTACAATATGAATTGCCATAGATGTGGTTCTTTACCAATGGGAATTTTTGCTGATGAATAAAAGATATTGCCATCATTTAAGGGAAAAAATTTAGCTTTTTAAATTATGTTTATTTGATACAAAATGTTACTGGTTTAAAATGGCTGTTGCCAGTGGAATTTATTTTTAGAACTGCCATACGTAACAAATTTGATTGTTCAAGCTGTGAAATTAATAATTGTTACCCCACCCCCAACACCAGTTGCTGGCACCTTCTGATGCCTAACATTTGGATAATCTGTATGTGCTTAAGACAATTAAAACTAAAATATTGCCCTACTTATCAGAGCTGACAAATCATAAACCTAACAAATATTTATAAATCACATATTTTCAAAATATATTAAAGTGATATTGTCTCCGTAAATAAACCAATAAGGCATTTTTTATTTTTAAATGCACTGGCTATGTAATCAATTAAAGATCAAATAAACATTTCACAGGTGTACATAATATATATCACAGTTTGCTTGCAGGTCAAAGACTTCTAGTTATCACAAAAAATAAACTTATTATTCAGCTTGACATAACAAACACCAAATATCCTGTTTAATTACAATATATTCATGTCATTAATTAATCTTTTATTTTTATTTAAAAAATGTTTTATTGCTATTAAATAATTTAATTGTTTAGTATATGTATTTTTACTCAGGTATTATATACTCTTTTACTCCTGTATTTAAAGTTTTCCTGAAGCAGACAATACAAACAATTTACAAATTAATGGTTATAAACATAGGTCCTCATTGTGACATGCAGCTAGCCTTTTGGTCGACAGCTCCGTTGATGAACTACCAGCCGATCGGGATTGAACGTGCGTCCACAGTTGTCACATGGAACTAGTTGAGCTTGAGCACTCTCCCAGGCGGCAGCATTCATTGCATCAATAGAGTATGCACCAGAACCTAGAAAAACAAACATATTGTTAAATTGGTGGTTATAAGCCAGAATCTACAGAGAACAAAAAACAACAGAAATGGAGATAACTTGAAGTGTTTTCTCTTTTAAGAATACTTCACCTGGCCTCAAACAAATGCATTTTCCCCCCAAGGATAGTAGTCTGATCCGAACATCCAAATGTCTAAAATTCTTTCAATGAGTCCTCCTTCGTGTTCCAATCACATGACTATAACTTCCTTCTTTTTAGTTCACTGTTGGGATGCTCGGACCAGACTAGTATCCTAAAGGCCCAATTACACTGGAGAGCGGTAATAGAACTAGTGCTTTTACATAGAACCAATTACACTGAGCGCTGAACGGCCTGATGGCAGAGCGGTAAACTGCTGGGGATAAAACGCTGAGTGATTTTTCTCAAATGATGCACGATAAATTAAGGTGTTCAGCCAATCAGGACTAGTTCTGTTGTATGATGTCATATCCACCATATATAGCGATCTTCGTGTGAACTCAATTCATCTAGTTTTCTTGTCTTTTTTTAGGTAAAATTTCATGTACCCAAACTGACGTTGGTTTCCTCCATCCACGTCTCTGTCGCCTAACTAAAAGTATCAAAAGTAACATCTTCTTTTCACTTTTTCTTGTCTTCGCCAAGTTTTACGTGCCAAAATAGTAAGCTATTTGTTTACAAACCAAAAATCACCGCGCAGTATTCCACGCTGTGTGTAATTAAAAAAACCCGCGTGATTTACCGCTTTCCGTTCTCCGCTGTCCGTTACCGCTCTCCAGTATAATTGGGCCTTAAGGGGAATTTGCATTCATTTGAGGCCAGGTGAAGTAGAAAAGAAATGTTTGTTTCACAAACCCATAACATATTCTTTAACTGGTGCTAGTAGTTGTGGTAGATTTTTGCGTTGTGCCAGTTTTGTGCAAGCACGTGTGCAACTACTCTGGACCTACATAAGTAAGCGACGAGGAGTGCGTACTGTGTGACCATGAAGGCATTTACAACATAAAACAAAAGTTAAAATAAACAAGACCACAGAATGTCGCTTTGAAGATAGGTTATTACTGCACTGAAAACTACAGAATTTATATACATGAAATAAAATACTCATATAAACCAAAGTTATGAACTATTAACACTAAAATATAAAACCAGTGATGTCAATTACAAGTGTAACAGTTAAAAATCAATATTTATTGAATATTCTCAGTGACTAACAGCACCAGGAGACTAGACAATTAATCGTCCTTTATCTCCAGATGCTCTCACGAACAATTAGTTAACCAAATAACTATAATATTTAACTACAGTTACTGTTATATATAGATAGATACAGATATTTATTTAAACAACCAAAAGACTAGATAATCGCCCATTATCTCTTAATGAAAAGTTTTAAAGTAATTATCTATCCCAGATTAAATAAACAAGAAGTGCAATTATTGAGTTGGATCCCAAAACCTTATTTTAAGGTAAATTTAATTGGATAACCTATTAATTTGGAAGAACCATAAAGAAAGCTAAAGGCAATCACCCATTTACCTCTCAGTGCTGTCCAAAATCCGCCCAAAATATTCAATAAAATGTTATAATTATAAACTTAAGTGTGAACAGCTGACTGCTGTCAAAATTTGGATCCAACTGCTTACAATTGACGTAACAGTTCTATTTATACCCCAACATTGACATCACTGGTATTTTTTTAATCTCTAGTAGGATATCAACTATAATATCAAGAAAAACACAATAGGGTTTTACAATAAACAACGGATAATCAAATCAATGTTATTTATTATTCGTAACATTAATTAAAACAATAACATAGTTTTTGCAGATTAAGCAATAACACCATGGTTCTACATGTTAATTACTTCAAATCATGGTAGAAATAAAAAGGTAAGTGTCAAGTTTAAACACAGCTGACCATGGTGAAACATTGGAATTTAATTTTAAAGGATCATGCTCATTTTCAAACTGTATTAACATGCCTATATCCTATATGTCTGTTTTGCTTAACACCATCACTAGAGCACATTGAGTAATTAATCATCGGCTATTGGATGTTAAACATTTGGTCATTCTGACACATAGTCATTAGAGGTAATCCATTACATTTTCCCATTAGCAAAGGATCTGTTATATGCACCATCCCACAGAGAGGATAACACAAACCACGGTCTTTGATATACCAGTCATGGTGCATTAGTTGGAATGAGATTTAGCCCAATGGGCCCACTGGCAGGGATTGATCACAAACTGCTTTTTGTTTTTGTTGAGAATAACCCGATATACTGACATACATACCAGATATTGGCATGATCTTTGGTTTGACAGGCTCAGGACGCCTCATGTTGCGATCCAGTTTGTTGTTCTCGATGTGCCACTTCTTGAGGCACTGGGGTTCATGGATGCTGATTGACTGGGTACCAAACTCCCTGCCACAGATGTAACACACGACTGTTCGTGGTTTTCTCACCCCATACGATTTCGATGTTGATGGGGAACTCTGCAAGAAAGAAAATAGTTTAATTAATGACACCGTAGCATATTTTAAACAACAATGTCAATTCAGCATATGTTAACATGATGCCTCAGCACGTTCTAAAATAACTCTCAACACATTTTAAAAGGACAACTCGGCACATTTTAAAACAACTTTCAACACATTTTATTATGACACCTCAGCACATTTTCAAATTACAACTCAGCACATTTTAAAAAGATATATCAAGATGTTTTCAAATGACAACTCAGCACATTAAAAACAATTTTAATGATAACTCAGCACTTTTTCAATGACAGCACAGCACATTTTAAAGTGACACCTCAGCACACTTTAAAATGACACTTCAGCACATTTTAAAGTGACACCTCAGCACTTTAAAATGACACTTCAGCACATTTTAAAGTGACACCTCAACACACTTTAAAATGACAACTCAGCACATTTTAAAGTGACACCTCAGCACACTTTAAAATGACATTGGCCTCAAAACATGTCTCAAGTGTGATTAAACTGCGCTAATTTTCGCAATCCCATCAAACATGGGATAAATCCAAGTTTGCTTTTGAGTAAAATGTTTATCCCCATTATCTCTTGAGTAAAATATTTACCCCATTAGCTATTGAGTAAAATGATTACCTCATTAGCTTTGAATAAAATGTTTACTCCATTAGCTCTTGAATAAAATGCTTACCCAATTAGCTATTGAGTAAAATGTTTACCCCATTAGCTCTTGAGTAAAATGTTTATCCCATTAGCTCTTGAGTAAAATATTTACTCCAATTAGCTCTTGGGTAAAATGTTTACCCCATTAGCTAGTGTAAAATGTTTACCTATTAGCTACGGAGTAAAATATTTACCCCCATTAGCTCTTGTGTTAAATATTTACCCACCAACTCTTGAGTGAAATGTTTACCCCATTAGATTTTTAGTAAAAAATTTACCCCATTATCTCTGGATTAAAATGTTTACCACATTAGCTATTTAGTAAAATGCTTACCCCATTATCCCTTGAGTAAAATGCTTACCACATTAGCCTTTGAGTAAAATGTTAACCCCCATTAACTCTTTAGTACAATGTTTACCACATTAGCTTTTGAGTAAAATGTTTACCTCATTATTTCTTGGTGCTGAGTTTTTCGTGGATAGTGTGACAGTTTTCGGACGGATGGCTGCTGTGGGGCGACAAGCCCGCTGGTGTACCGCCAGCCGGTCAGGGAGGAACGTCCGGGCACAGTTCGGACACGGGATAAGCTGAGACTGAGCGGCCTTCCATGCAGCTTCGTTCATCTCCTGTCTGTGACAGAAAAAAGAAAAAAACTACGTGTAGGAATTTAAAACTTTTATCATTCAGCTCTGTTAATCTCTGTGACAGAAAAAACCCTTCACCTACATTGTGCACCATTATTATATTATGTTACTGTTTGCAGAAAATTCCTTGAAAATCCCATTTAAAAAAGATCATGGAAAATGCTATTAAAAAGTCCAGAAAAATCTCTGGTTGATATTCATTTTTAGATCAACTCATTAGAAACTTCTCTTTCAGTTTCCATGCAGTTTCATCCCTTATTATATTCAGCTTTTCATTTTTACTACAAACCAGTACTAATTTTTTTTTCCAATTTGTTTCCAGTCTTCTTCTAGTTAACCCAGTATCAAACCATTTTTCATTTTCAATAATTTTCCAACTTAAAATTCATAGCAAGACATTTGCAAATTTCAGGACTTTTAAAGGATTTCCATGACCTATATGAACCCAGTTAGGTTGTATCACAGAGAACAGGCATGTGGACAATTATTGTGTGTGTGTGTGTGTGTGTGTGTGGAACAAAATTGCTTTTTAATTATTTATCTATTTATTTAAAGCTGTTTTGGGTTTTTTAGTTATTTTTTTAATTTAAACTATTTACTATATATATTGTTTAGGTTTTTGGGGTGGGTTTTTTGCTTACTTGCTTTCAATCTCTTTAAGTATATGTATACCTTTTATTGACATTTCCATTTATTTATGAATCTTGTATAATAATTAGTATACATCAGGGATGGGGAAAAATAAAATTGTCAATCGGTCCCACTTGATATCGTCATTACCGGGGGGGATAGGAAAGAAAGGAAGAAAGAAAATACGAACATTTAAAAGATGATATTTGCCATAGTGACATTTGTATAGTTTTTTCTTGCCCACTACACCGGATTATTTAGCTTTTGCACAGTGCTAGATAAATCTATCTTACCCACGGGTATAGACGATTTCTACATACGCGGTTATGATGCTACTTATAACTGGAGACAACTCTATTTTGAAGCTGCCAATTCATGTTGTATT
>JAECMU010055090.1:1146-13394 GCA_016106625.1 Dracogyra subfuscus | reverse complement strand
CCACTATTCACTTCATTTCAAACACTGGATCATATAGTGTACAGCTTTGCAACATGCAATATATATATAGCAGATAGGCCAGTTTGTTTCAATACAAACACTGTATCAGATACTGCACAGCTCTGCAACATGCAATACACGTAGCAGATAGACCACTGTTCGTTTCAATACAAACACTATATCAGATACTGCACAGCTTTGCGGTATCTCTCTCTAGTCTCTGTCTGTACGTCCATCCATCCGTCCGTCTCTCTCTCTCTCCCACTTTCATATATCACTATATACTTTCATTTACTCTAGATACTTGTTACAATCCTGGTCCTTGTGAATATATTATTTTAATTACGTCTGCCTATAAAGTAGTAACTACATTATGTGTGTATATATTATATATAAAATTATCAACCCATGTCTTCTCCCTTTGCATGTGTTGATATTTGTCAACAAGGGAATGGTCAAGAAAAAATAAACAGTTATAAAAAAAAAATAGATTTCTTTCTTCTTTTCTTTTTTGTATCAGATATTATACAGCTTTGCAACAACCAATATACATAGCAGATATACCACTGTTCATTTCATTTTACACACTGTATCAGATACTATACAGCTTTCCCTTTGCACAATACAAATTATTACAATATACATAGCAGATAAGACTATTGTTCATTTCATTTTAAACACTGTATTCTCCAGTCTGGATACAAATTAAAGTTTGTTTTGTTTAATGACACCATTAGAGCACATTGATTTATTAATCATCTGCTGCTGGATGTCAAACATTTGGTAATTTTTACATATATAGTCTTAGATGTAGAAAACCCACTATATTTTGCCATTAATTAGCAGCAAGCAATTTTTATAAGGCAGGATAGCACATACCATGGCCTTACACTGGCTGGAACAAGAAATAGATCAATAGGGATCGAGCCAAGACTGACCATACATCAGGTGAGTGCTTTATTACTGGGCGCTAAGGTCTGACCATCCAGGTCAGGTCAAAGTCTGACCATAGGGTTTAATGTGCACATTTCAAGCAAGCTGTTGCAGCACACGCCTGTCATGGGCTCAGGTGTCTATTTATGCTGTCTGCCTTGTGCTACTCTAGACAGGATAGTGCAATTATAGAACAAGCACTTCCTGCACACTATCACTCCATTCCGAACACTTCAGTCTATTTCCTACAGAAGTCAGCAATCCATATTAAACAAATTCCTAGAAGTTGTCTCATGAACCAGTAACAACATACATTTCTTTAAATTTAAGGTATGATGTAGAATTTCTCTCATAAAGCAGGTGACAAAGTCCTTGAGATGCTGTGAAAATACTAAATAATATCACATGGTAAGGAAATGGAGATAAAAATGACTCTCCTTCAAATAATATCAGAGAAGTAATGTGTAGCAAGAGTGATAGCTCCTCTTAAAAAGTGATAGAAGAAAGGAAGTATTTTATTTAATGGTGCACTCAACACATTTTATTTACAGTTATATGGCATCAGACATATGGTTAAGGACTACACAGATATGATAGAGGAAACCCAATGTCGCCACTTCATAGACTACTCTTTTCGATTAGCAGCAAGAGATCTTTTATATACACAGATCTGTCAACCCTCCTGGATTCTCCTGTTATTTGTTGAAATCTCCTGACATCCTGTGCAGGAGACAATTTCTCCTTCATTTCATTTCATTTTCAATATTGTTTAACGTGCACATTCAGAGCAAGCTGTTATAGCGCACGCCTGTCTTGGGCACACACCTCAGCTCCTGTTAAATGACATTTTTGTAGGCATAAAAAAAAAGTCAATCCCCTTTTGCCAAAAATAACATAAGGGTATGATGGATCGGAAGTGCCAAGACTAATCCAGAGTTGACAGCAATACTCATATGTCACTGCGTGACAAAGAAAATACCAATTAGTTATATAAACATACATATACTTGGGTCAGTTAATTTTGTATGTTTGTGCAGTAAAATGTTGGTAACAAGGGTACACTTCAATAGATTTGTTTTTTACAATTAATAAATGTTGTGTTTGTTATAAAGTTATCTACAGAAATTGGTGTAATTCTGGTATGTTTCAAACAATGTCCGTAATGAGGTTTTACAATGTTTATTGCATCATTATGATTTTAAATAAATACCATGCCACTGTTCCTCATTATACTAAAAACTTAATATTAATTTTATAAAATTTATATAAATATGTCTTAGATGTACACAAACCACAAATAATAATGTAACATAACCTGTAAGTGTAATGCCGTAAACTTATTAAATTTTTTATATTTCTTGTTAATGTTCTTAACATGTTTGAATGAAAGAGAATGTTATTTTACTAATATTTATTAAATCATAATAATATTTAAACTTTAAAAAGAAATCTAGATACACATAATTTTTTTAATTAATTAATTAAAAAAATAAAATTATTTTGTGTTCATATTTAACTTACTGTACTGTGAAGTTAAAAATCTCCTTTTTTTAAATAAAATCTCCTGCTTTTTCAACACACCTCCCGCTTTCTCTTGACTAAAGGTTGACAGGTCTGTATACACCATCCCACAGACAGGGTAGTACATACCACAGCCTTTGATATGCTAGTCATGATGCACTGGTTGGAAGAAGAAATAGCCCAATAGGCCCACTGATGGGGATCGATACCGGGCTCACTGCTCATCAAACGAGCATTATTACCACTGGCTACAGCCTGCCCTTCTAAAAAGGTGAGGTCTGATGACACAAGACAACCAACATTATTTTTAATTAGCAGGTGAGACTGGCCAACACTATTTATCCTGCAACCACTGTTTCTACTGGCTGATTATGATGATTTATCCAAGCAGTCATAAACATGTGCATATTAGCAGATTTTAATGTCACGTATGTGATGTCACATGCATGCATAGCTACATGTAATTACAAAATCGCTCAAAATAGGTCATCGTACAATGTAGCTGAAATAACAGATATGATAGCTTTTCCCATTAATCTTTATGGATAAATATAATAACTATTTAATTATTTAAAATGTTGACTTTATCCTGTTCAGGCCAAATAGGCAATTCCACTCAGCAAGCCTTGCAGAATTTCCCATTCTTACCTAATTCACATGATAAAGCTGATATTCTACATCATTAGTCACTCCCAACCTCCTACAAAAATGGGTGGGTTTTTTTGTGTGTTTTTTTAACAATGTCACTTTGGTTTTTCATAAGAAAAGTTAAACTGTTTTGAAAATAATAAAAATTACTATTTTTGTCTACAAACTTTACAAAACAATTGGCTTGAAAATAAATAACTTGTAGCAAATTCCATGGTGTTGAAAAAGTGTTCCCTGTGGGACGAACTACAATTATTCTCCATATGTATACCATAATATACAAATTTATGCATGCAATTACCTCTGTATGTATAAAATTTAGTAAAATCACAGAGGAGTTTTTCAATCCAACCAGTGTAGTATGTATTATCATGTAACAAAATGGAAATATGCATAATATAAAAAAAACATTCCAAGACCTTCTATAAATAATCGTAGTCTATACAGATACATGAATATTTGTTAAATATATGTCAATGAATGTATGTGGTGACAGAAGGTATTTTTTTCCGCTCACATTAACCTCTATCCTGTTCCGACAGCTAGCCCATGATGCAGCTGCAGTGCATGAACAGCACGTGGGCTGGCTAATGGATGTCAGAGAGATCACTGTTCATATCAACACCTACATCGAATATTAAAGGCATTTGGCATTCAGGGGGGCGGACCGGCCTCAGTGGCTTCGTGATTAGGCCATTGGTCTACAGGCTGGTAGGTACTGGGTTCAGATCCCAGTAGAGGCATGGGATTTTTAATCCAGATACAGACTCCAAACCCTGAGTGAGTGCACTACTCAGTGGGTAGATGTAAACCACTTGCACCGACCAGTGATCCATAACTAGTTCAACAAAGGCCATGGTTTGTGCTATCCTGCCTGTGGGAAGCACAAATAAAAGATCCCTTGCTGTTAATCAAAAAAGAGTAGCCTATGAAGTGGGTTTCCTCTCAAAATCTGTGTGGTTCTTAACCATATGTCTGATGCCATATAACTGTAAATAAAAATGTGTTGAGTGCATCGTTAAGTAAAACATATTTTTTTTTTCAGGGGGCAGACATAGCCTAATGGCAAAGCACTCCCCTGATGCGTGGTCAGTTTAGGATTGATCCCTGTGGCCCATTGGGCTATTTCTTGTTCCAACCAGTGCACCACGACTGGTATATCAAAGGTTATGGTATGGGATGGTACATATAAAAGATCCCTTGCTAATAATGTAAAAATGTAGCAGGTTTTCTCTCTAAGAGTAAGACTATGTCAAAATTACCATATGTTTGACATACAATAGCCAAGTATTAATAAATCAATGTGATTTTAACTTTCTTCTGTATTACATGTAATAATTAAATGCCTTTTGTTGGACAAAACAATGTAAATGTTTACGTGTTTTCAACAGTATTTCAATTACTCATTAATTCACCAATGATCACAAACTAGTAGAAAAGTACCTGTGAGAGTGAGCACTTCACTCACTTTCAAGTAGTAGTACTCGATTATAAGACCTGTACTCAGTTAATTGGTCAAATGGTTCCCAAATGAACACTTGTTGATTACATGTATGTAATTTGAGTAATCAGAATAGAAAGACTGTTTTGATACCATGTTATAATTAATTAAAACAGTTTTTGGCTCAGTTTAATCTAAACTTGACCAAAACCTAAACACACAACATACATGAAAGTACATGTACTTGCATATATATATATATACTATGCCTATTGACCTACATAAATTTGTATTTTAATAAATAATAATATCTCAGGTCTGTGTAAAATAATTACCATTATTTTCAATACAGGTAATCTCTTCAACTTAATATAAACTGGTTCAAACTGGTGATATCCAATCACTATCAACAAACCATGGCCATTGTGCTTGTAATATCTTAAACTACAGTAATTTTGCCCTACTTTAACTAGCAAACATGGTATATACATTACTGGTACTCGAGTTAAATGATCCCTTTTAGCTACGTATTAAATGATCATGTATCTATAGAGATTAATTATTAACCCAGTGCATGCCGACTGTGAGAAATCTTGGAAAATGTTTACTGTTAGACTATAATGATGTTAGTGGGGTTAAAACGGGGTCAGCTGGGTTGTGGGAATATCAAGATGTATTTAAAATATATATTTGCTTAGATGTACCTGCATGATATACACCAGTTACGTTTATTAGGATTATTGTGCGAGTTGTACAGTTATGAGATTTATGTTCAGTGAGCTTGATGATTAAATATAATACCAGGGATAGCTCTTAAACATTTCGCTAAATTATCTATTAAACTTTAAAAATTGCAGAAATCAACAGTTATTTTCAATAAAATATCAATTATTACATAAAATGTGTTTGCCAAATTAAAATAAAATTTGCAAGCTGCTTTCAAAATTCACGAATTTGGTAAATGCAAGAGCTGGCCCTGAATACACTTAAAATTTAGTTTATTTTATTTTAAAATATCACTAGTAAGAGCCCACTAAGCTTGTATCACTCATTGGCTATTGGATGTCAATCATTTGGTCATCTTTGACATAAAGTCTTAAAGAAAACCCACTATATTTTTACATTAGCAGCAAGGGATCTTTTATATGCACTTTACCACAGACAGGACAATACATACCACTGCCTATAATACACAGTACAATTTTCAAACATAGACATGATTTGGTTTTGGATGACAGCCAGTCATACATACAAGTTCTTATGATTTTTACAATGTGGGAGCCAATACTTACTAAACTACACATTGTATTTATGTTCTCAAAATAGTTTATTAGTTGAATGCATTCAAACATGTACCTAAGGGTTAGGACATAGCCCAGTGGTGAAGTACAAGCCTCTAGGATCGATCCCTGTTGTCTCCCACAACAATTTTAAAAAGATATTCCAATTTTGAGTCTGCCTATGTCAATTTTTAAAAAGTGACATTTACTGCCAATAAACATAACTGAAAGGTTATTTTGCTGAATATAGTCGTATTTCAAATGTGAAAATGTTAAATATTGGCAGATAATGCACACCTGGTGTATACACTGTCATTGTTGAGTAGCTTTACAGATGACTCTTGTGTACCATTGGTGATGCTGTCTACCTACAGGACGATGTGTTTTTCGTGTCATTAAACATTCATTCATTCATTCAATGGCAGCAATTGCCATCAGTGTCGTTGTTAAGTCCGCACCCTGAGTGCCAGTGCACCACAACTGGTATATTAAAGGTTGTGGTATGTGCTATCCTGTCTGCAGGATGGTGCATATATAAAAGATCCCTTGCTACTTATGGAAAAATGTAGTGGGTTTCCTCTTTATGACTCAAAAAGGCCATATTTTTGACATCCAACAGCCAATGATTAATAAACAAATGTGCTCTAGTGGTGTCATTAAACAAAATAAACTTTTAACTTTTCATACATGTATTGGTACTTAAACCATACATCATTTAAAAGTTTAAAAATTAAAGTTTATTTTGTTTAACTAGAGGACATCGATTTATTATAATATTCATCAGCTACTGGATGTCAAACATAAATTTGGTAATCCTGTCATGTACAGATGAAGCCTTATGAGAAAACCTACCACAGCCTTTTAGATATTTATATGTATAGTGAGACCTTGTTGTTTAGGGGGAGCTATCAATCTCACTTCCCATTACTTCCCTGCAACTAGATCAAGGTGTGTAAGTTACAGTGGTGTAGGAAAGTGCCAAACAGTGGTGGCACACTTTTATATTTACACACTTTTACACCATTATAAAGCAAAATATCTGAAAAATGGGGGGAGGGGGGGGGGGGCACATGCCCCCTTCTCCCCAATTCCTATGCCAGTGATTTATAGCTTCCCTTAAAGTATATGAATTTATATGGTATAAATATGGTAATATATAAATAATTATGGTAATATAAAGGTTGTGGACCAATTAATCACTCTTCTTTCTTTCTTTCCACATGGAGGTCTGACATGATATACCAGTTGTGGGGCAATGGTTGAGACCTATACCTCATTTATTATGTGTCTGTGCCAGTGTCAAGTTATTCATATTCAAATTGGTACATGGTATTACATTTATACCAGGTGTCAAAATATTAACAGACATTTATACTACCAGGTTTACTAGTGTCAGTTTCATGTATTCATTGTCACATTTATACCAGAGACATTATTAACAGTCAAATTATTAATATTTTATGTTATTTTATAATCCACTAATACAATTTAGTGTCAAATCATTGATTCAAATTGGTACACTGTACCACAATCAAATGCTAGTGCTAAGCACTCAAATTGATATCTCTACCAAATACAGAGATACTTTGTAGTACATGTATTATAATATAAAATGTAATACATTTAGTTAGAGTCAATCATGTGTTAAAATTGGTATGTACATATGGTATTATGCATACTTAGGAAAACTTGTTGTCAGTTCATGGGTTACTCTTTTTGATTAGCAACAAGGGATCTTTTATATGCACAGACAGGACAGCACATACCACAACCTGTGATATACCAGTTGTGGTGCACTGGCTGGAATGAAAAACAGACCAATGGGCCTACCGAAGGGGATCAATCCCAAACCAGCCGTGCATCAAGTGGGTGCTTTACCACTGACCTACGTCCTGCCCTCCATATGAGTATAAAAACATGATGTACTTCTGGAACAAGAAATATCCCAATGGGGCCACTAACAGGGATTGATCCTAAACCGACCATACATCTTGCCACCATTTCTACCACTGTGTCAAATAATTAAATTACCACATTAATACCATAGTGTCAAATATTCAAATTAATATACAGGGGTTCAAAAATTCCATCGCCCGACTCCCGTGCCAAGTGAAATTTTCATGACAGGCAAGTAATTATGTTGATTGCATATATATGCTCAATTACAAGTGACTAATGTAACACCTAACACATTTTTTAAAGATTTTTACAGATCTCGGTAAAACCTTTGGAAAGAGTTCCAATCATCCGAACATTTACATAGGTTTAAGAAGAACTTATCCTAACCCTAAATGCTGGAACGATCGGAACTCTTGTTAATGTGTTGACAGACCAAAATAGAAAACAATGTGTTAAAAAGTCTGACAACATCTTTAGAGTTATTACCCTTATTACTATCATTGGTAATGTCTGCCACTGAACATTCAACTGAATTCATACTTGTAAGTAATCGGTTCAATGATCTTCAAACTTAGAAATAGCATCTAATATGCTTTACAGCTTATATAAAAATAAAGTATACATTCCTTGTGTGTGCAATCATAATGTTTAAAGGGACATACCCTAGTTTTTAAACACTAAGACATCGTTTTTACTATTAGAGGCGTTTTTTGATAACTGAAATCATACTTTACTTAAATTTTATTGTTTGAAGTATCCATTTCCGTACATTCGAAGTCATCCTGAAGTTTTTTAATATCACAAAATGCATTTCTCATATTTAAAAAGGCACGTGCCTCTGAGAAGTAACAGTTATGTAGTAGAGTTTTATTCTATTTTAGAGGGTATTTCACCATTTCATAGTCAAAGACTCATGTTTCACTCAATTGTAACTTTATCAAAATGTGTTACAGGTTTGTAAATAAACTAAACTTAATGTTAATTTTCATGAACTGAAACTAGGGTATGTCCCTTTAATCTTTGTAAACATGTTAATGAGGTGGGATAGAGTTTAAAATTGTTACATTCAAATTAAATTAGACATTAATGTGGTTCTGGAATCTGTTCTTTGTAAATTAACGGGGATGTAAAGCAAGTTGATAATTTCAGAGTTCACTTGAACAGAGCATAAATGTTAAATTATGAACTGTATTCTTATAAATGTTGTAAGACATTTTAGTTTAGATATATAATAAACCTTGTACTATGGTGTAGCAGAACATACTTAATGTTCTGGCAGGTTTTTTTCAGTACTTTGCAAATGTAAATTTATGTTTGTTTAAAATGAATGGGTAACGTGAAGTTATATTTCATTAACCCTACGTCATAATCATGCTGGTGTGATGCCCTCTAAGCATACATGAATATATTAATTTTTTCTGCTTTATTAAAAAAAATTACAAATAAAATTTGATAAATAAGTTTAAAATACAAGGCTGCAATTGATGTACACCCCCTCCCCGGCTGTTATTTACCACGCCTGTACTATTTAAAAACATTTGCAAAGTAACAGAGCTCATGTTTACTTTGAGCCCAACCACTACTATTTGCAAGAGACTTTTCTCAGCTATGAACAGGATAAAAACACCCCAGAGAAGTGTTTTGGGGCAACAACAACAAAAAAAAGAGAGTAAATAATATACATGTATACAATAATGACACATGGGCCAAAATCCCAAAACATTTTTGATCCAATGCCAGCCATAAAAGAATGGCTCACTAGTGGAAAGGGATCTCACAACATCCACGGCTATACAAGTGGTCACTAAGGTATACATTGACACAATAATTATATTTAGATTTAAACAAGTGGACACTACCAAACAAATAACAAAGTTTAAATTAACAAATGGATACTATTTTTAAAAAAACAAAGTTTAAATCAACAAATAGAGAAGACAGTGGATACTACTGGACAAGCATATATACATTTAGTACTTCCTGGGTTTTGGCAAAATTATTTATTTGTGCAATTAAACCAAATACTTCCAAGATTATTACAGTATTAAGCACTGTATTAAATAGGAGTAACACAACTGGTTACCTTAAGAAGTATGGGCAAGTGAATATCTGATTGGCACTTGTCCTGTGGCAAGCAATGTTTTTTAAACATTTTGAACCCCTGATACAGCACTAAATTAATAACAGTGTTTAAATAAATATACCATTAATACCACTGTTAGAACTTTATATGTTATGTTTAGATTTTATATAAAGTACATACAGGTTCACATTAAAGTAATTAACAAAAACAGACAGTATCCATAAAAATAACAATTAACTGGCATGTTTAGTCAATGTATCCATAGGTGTACGGGCTCCCATTTTTGTAGTCCTGAGGCAGATGGGTTTTTGACCAAACTGAATGAAAATGCCAGAATCGGGATAACAACATTTGTTTTTATATTAGTATTGCTGTCAAACGGCTATATAGGAAGATAAACGAATCACTACATGTTTTTACAAAAGTGTTGGGGTTTGAATTATGAAAATACATTGTAAAAAAAACTTTCAGGTTAGCATGTTTTGCCTGAATATCTTTCTTGTTTTTTTTGCACCAATTTCAGGATTTGTTCCAGCACTAGGGGCGGAGCAGTTCCCGGCCACCTTTCCCCTGTCTCATATGCTTATGAATGTATCTAAACACCTGTATATTCTAACACCAAGTTCAGGTGGGATCTAATGTCACCAGATTGTAGTATCAAGTAGTGCAAAATAAAAACACCCAGGTACTCCATAGCATGGTATACTTTACAGGTTTTTCTTTAAAACAAACTTCTAAATAACTGCCATATCATCATATGTGTAGTAATAATAATAATAATAATAATAATAATATATACATAATAATATTTTATAATATTTGAAATACTTTTATCATGAACAAAATATGGGGATATTATTGAATCCTATCCTGAATATTATTAACAAAATGTATGGTTCAAACAAATTAGTAAATACAAACAACACAGTTTTTATTATTACAGAAATATTTATACCCGTCCAAACTAGTAGCAGTACAATATGAATTAGTCGAATGACTTTATTTGTATGTGTATGACAATCCTACTGCCTGTGTCAATGAATTACTAGCAGTATTACATTTGTGATCAGTGGGGTGTGGTTATTGCTAACGTAACATTGTAAAACTTATCTGAAGTTGTCAAAAAAAC
Source organism: Dracogyra subfuscus (assembly GCA_016106625.1). Classification (NCBI taxonomy): domain Eukaryota; kingdom Metazoa; phylum Mollusca; class Gastropoda; order Neomphalida; family Peltospiridae; genus Dracogyra; species Dracogyra subfuscus. The sequence continues at coordinate 2,460 of JAECMU010055090.1, read as the reverse complement.
GTACATTGTTCTACACATTAACGTGCAACTAAACTAAACATTTTATAACCGTAAAAACAACATGGGAAAAATTACAATGTCTGGCGTAGCGAGCAGACGAGAGAGTTCTAGACAGGTTGACCTGGCCAGCCGACGGCCGTTTTGTCACCTGCGTGCAATGACAGCAGTACGGGACAACACAACTTACCGGAGTTTCCGCTCGACACTAGTAGAATGAGTACTCCAAATAAACTCGAGCCCAACAGGCGGTACAGATCCATAGCGTAAACAGAGAGACACGCTGTCGTCAAGGCAGTTTATACCTCGAAATTCTGAACATATTCCCCCAGCGTAAAATCCACACACACAGACGAACAGACCGGACGATCAACGTTCGTGAAAATAGACTGACCTCCCACGTTCGGTCCACGACACATCAGACATTTGTCCCCACGTCTTATCTGGATCGTCCCATTTTTTATATATTTTTTAATACACACACACATATATATAGATATATTTTTAATTATTTATCCGGCTCACGAATCGAAATACGAGTTTCATTCGAGTTGTTACCACCGCTGTGAAATGTTTTGGTAGCTCGACGGCTTCTAGAGGGCGATTTCCGACACCCTAGGGGACAAGCGAATCACTTTCCCGCTTTTACGACAAACTTCCAGTCACTGAGTGTTTCCAATCATGTAACAAAACACCGACCTGCGCAAAACGACTCGCCTAAGAGCGGCTGTGCGCATAACAAAACCACATGCTTTTGAGAATCTGTATTGTCCAGACCTGCTCCTACACGTAGAGACGGACCCAATCAGGTAGCAAAACAAATGATAATGGTTTACGAATACACCACTGCAGTAGCCACCCTATCAGGTGCACGAGTTATGACGTATGTAGGTGTTCAACTCGCTCATTAAAACTCCGGTGTAAATCACACCTGTCAAGTTTCGTGTATTATGACTTCATTAGACTAGTTAAGTTTGTTAAGCCATGTGTAACGCCTCACACGTTCATTAGCCATCGCAGTTTGACCCCCAGTGAAATAAAGAACTACATTTTTAACTGTTTCAATAAATATAAATCAATATATTGTACCAATAATGGAATATTATGTGACATGTCATTAAGAATGCACGCTGCCCTAGAACATAGTTAATATGATTGACTATAGATTTACATTTTAATTATGACAATTGACACTGACTATAGATTTACATTTTAATTATGACAATTGACACTGAGTTTTGTTAATATAAATTTCATAAATTGGACAAGTTACAGATGAGTGAAACAAGAATCGATGACGTTACAACTGGGAAATGC
>JAECMU010055075.1:0-12351 GCA_016106625.1 Dracogyra subfuscus | reverse complement strand
TGTGCACTCTGTTCCCATGTGGAATGTTTAAATGCAATAAATTTTATCTTATCTTATCTTATCTCTGTAGGACTTTGAACAACAAGTGGCGGGATGTAGCCCAGAGGTACAGTGCTTGCTCGGTGTGCAGTCGGTGTGGGATCGATCCCCATCAGTGGGCCCATTGGACTATTTCTCGTTTCAGCCAATACACCACGACTAGTATATCAAAAGCCATGGTATGTACTACCTTGTCTGTGGGATGGTGCATGTAAAAGATCCCTTGCTGCTAATTGAAAAGCAGATTCCCTCTCTCAATATCTGTGTGGTCCTTAACCTTATGTCTGAAGCCATATGACAAATAAATAGTGTAAGCATCCCACATATTTGTGCTTGATGTCTGTCCACATGGAATACTCTAGGGTGCAGATAAATAGTGTCCATAATCAGTGAAAACATTTCTTAATTGTTACCATCAGAAATGAGAGAAGAACCTACTTTTTACCTCTCATTCCAGGGAAAAGTCCAGCCAATGCATTTTAAGATTCTTTGTTCTTTACTAAGAAAACAATAGCATGCACCTATAAAGCACAGGTGAAACCAATTTGTGAGTAAATGTGTTTTCCTCTTTGTACATACCAGACGGGAACTGGAACTGGGGGTGTTTTGTCAGTAGCTTCACCAAACTGGTCATCTCTGACATTAACCCAAATAGAATACAGCATGCCACAACATGCAAGAAGTTCACCCAAAAGGTCAGTTGCAGTACTGATTTATTCTCCTATATCACATTGTGATAGATGTGCCTCACAAGAGGAGGTCATTATATACAGAAAACACTGATAATAAAGCCCAAACCTCAGGCCTATATGATATAGGCAACCACAACAGTTATTTCAGTCGAGATGAAACAAATACAATATTAGGGATGCTTGAGTGGCCATTAGATATGTTTACGAGATGTTTCACAATGTATCTAACAAGTCAGTTTGGTACATGTTAACAACCTAGTACTCGGCTTTCATTAGGGATATATCAAATATATGTCATGACAAAAAATTTAGGCACATGTTAAATTTGTGCACTATTGATGTTCCATACATCATGAGAGTAATGCACATGATGTATGACTACAATTAGAAATGACATTTATTCAATACAATGAAATTGCAGTTGTTTTACCAAATATTCTTAGTGGAAGTCGACTTGTACTAATGGAATTAAGTGTAGTATTCTATTTCTGACATATCTTCAAAAATCTGGTTATAAATTTTTCAAATGTTTTATCCAATTTGAACTTATTTACAGTGCCAATAAAAACATCATTAAGTCAATTCACAAACTGGTCAGCTGTCGGAACTTAAATTTGCAATAAAGGAAATATTTAAAATAAAAATAAACAAGTGATTGGTCTGTCTAGAGGCAGGTGGTGGGGTAGATGTTTACTGTCACTCACTGGGCACCGGATGGTGTTGAGGCAGACTGGACATAACCATAAAGCATGGACAACTGCCACACTGACATCCGCACCCAAATCACTGGGTCTTTAATGGCTGCTGTATATCTGTCCCCACACCAGATACCAACTCTCCATTGTTCCTACTGACAAATACAGTTGGACCATCAACACATGACACACAACCCATTCACATCATCAGTGATTTATTTATAGTCTGTCAAAAAAAGAAAAGCATAGGTGATAGGGAAGAAAGAAAAGTGTTTGATTTTACAAAATATTTGTTTTTCACAATGTTGCTGAATGACCGTGTTTGTTAATGTGCCTAAATGAACACTAAAACAAATTTAATGCACATTGTGGCACATTGTGTGACAATTGCAGGAAATCAGTGTGAAATGGTCAGATTTTGGTGAATGCATATAAAACTCGGGGAAACAATTGGATTAGTGATGGGTATTTAAAGCTGCAATGCTCGCAATGATGCCTACTTTCCATTTAGACTTCACATAACAACTGCAGCACAAGATCATTACATCCGAGTTCTGCACTTGCGCCACGGAACTGCCACAACAACAAACACTGCTGGATATATACCTGTTTTAAGACAGGGTTCTGTACAAACCATTTCGAACTGACTTCAAATGGTTTACGAGCTAGAAGTCTGTATGTTGGCCCTGGCTTATGACGTCCACATCAACATTTACATGTTTACTGGTGCACAAATGTACAGGGGTGGAACTTGGAAAAGTGGTGGCGAGTATGGTTCTGTGACGAGTCATGTTTCCTTCTACAGTGATGTGATGGATAATATGTTTACAGATGCCGCAATTAATGTTTTGCCAACAACTGCATCACCCAAGTTGACAGATTTGGTGGAGGTAGTGTCATGATGTGGGGAGCCATCTCATACACCAACAGAAGTGAACTTGTGTTCGTATAAGGCAACCTGACAGCTGTACACTACCGGGATGAAATTCTTCGTTGTCACATGCTTCCCATTTTGGGTCGACAGAGAGAACTCTTTCAGCAGGACAATGCCAGGCTGCATACGACATGTGTAACACTGGTTTTCCTACAGAATGAGAACATTAATGTGCTGCCATGGCCATCAATATCACCAGATCTCAACCCCATTGAACATCTATGAGATGAACTGAATAGACATATACGCCAGCATGACCTGGAGCCTCTGATGCTTTTGCAACTGTCACATGCACTGCAGGAAGAATAGGCTAGGATTCTACATGCCTGGATTCAGATACTCATTCAGTCTATGCCAAGGAGATGTTGCACAGTGATTGCTGCTGCTGGTGGCCACACAAGGTATTGATTTCAGTGCCCATGTGTGATGCTGTTTGTTGACAAAAATGCTCCACTGCTGTCAATCCATTGTCACATACTCATGTCAAATTTGACTAATGTGATCATAAATAACGAGCTTATGTCTCTTTGTATTAATGAGATGATTCCATGAATATTTTGCCTATGCAGTTCTTTTTTGAGTATACTTGATGCTGTTTTAGAATTCATTACATATTTCAAAACAGATTATCATATGTATGCAAATCAAATAGGGTTTTTAAAAAATGTAATACATATATTTATAAAATTTTCAAAGAGTAAATTTGAAAAACATTTTTTTATGGAACCCAAGCAAGTTAGCAGTTTTAAATACCTAAATGACAGAAATATTTTGGCATGATAGTGAACCTTTCTATAAAATATATGGGCATTTCCATGGTAACATGCACAGCAATCAGCCTCTTCTGAATAACCGTGCTAGGTCAAGATATGCCTTATGATGAAGTATACTGACTACCCTTGTTACACGTCCCCAACAAATAAGACATTGGTGAAAAGTTGGACATGAAAGTCTCAAAAAGGTTGGCAACACATGTGACATGGAATCAGACAAAGTTTTGCAGTGTTTTGGATTTCATTCAAAAACTCTGTGAAGTATGTACAGATAACAAGTTAATATCAAAGTGTATTCATAGATGGAAAGATGGTCTACCTGTACCAGTCTAAAATGGCCCTCTACATTATGACTGAATTGGTTGTATATGTGACAATGTTTTCATTTGGTGACTAAAACATTTCCTTCGATCTACATAAAAATACAAGTCAGGTGCCATCTGGCTGCTAGGTGGAAAATTTAATGTGGAGGGCTGTAACATAAATAATAATTATTCAGTTTCCCTGGAATCTGCATTTCAGTTGGTGGTAACACACGTGACATGCAGTAACACACGTGACATGTGGTAACACTTGTAACACTGTCCAAAAATGTCAACAGAATCATTGAAAACAATCTCAACATTGAAAACAATATCAAACTATTATTTTGACTTTAAAGCAATATTTGTAGGGAATTTTAGTGATTGCTATACAATTCTCTAATGTTTATAAATAGCAGTTGCTACTTTCAACTGATCAACCCTGCTATTCAAAATTTTTAAAAGAAAACATTCACTGGTTTCATTACAATATTTAAAGTTTTAAATGCATCAAATAAGTTCTTTTTAAGAAATAGTGAACAGGTTGAATGCCAATATTTTAAGAAGAGCAAGACTAGTGAATGGATAAGTGTTTAAGGGGTGCATCCTTCTTGGTGGGAATATCTCAAATGTAAATATCTGTTATGGGGAAGACAATATCTAGTGATATCTCAGCTTTGAATGTATGCCAGAGTTAAGGCTCACACACTAATTTCATTTAAATCAAATAAAATTCCATACACAAGGCCCTCGTCTGGTTTATACCCAACCCATTTTGCATTCATCAGATATATTGTTTTTTTGTTGTTGTTTTTTTCAACCTGTTCAGATATATTGTTAGCGCTTTACTAAATTTCGGAAAACATATTTTAATATGGAAATCTCAGTATTTAGAAATTTGCTTGGTATGGTAAATGAGTATTGACATGATACTGATACTGATTGGCATATATAGTATACCACCCAGCTGTAGAAGATACACTATATTTATTGTGTACAAAGCCATAACAAGGGTGCGAAAAGTGACTATGATCAACCTTAGTAATTTACTTACCCCCCCCCCCCAATATACTTAGTGGGTCCTGCATGTGTTAAACATTTCCACCTATATCCCATTCCTGCCCTTTTACTTGTTTGAACAAGTGAAAATATTGGTGGAAAAGTAGATTTTTAAATGTACCACATTGGTAAATAACAAGTTGTCCCACATTTTAGCACCATTTATACAAGTTTATCTACTTCCCGGAATGAATTATGCAGTACGGTTTAGTTATCTGGGGCCTTTTGGCCTTGCTAAATAATGCCAGAAGAAAGTTGGCCAACTCGATGGTTGTGTTGTATTTTCTTCAACTCCCAACTTACGATGGTTACACTCAGATTAACAACTAATGTATTATATAGTCACAGAAGTGATGACAGCAGAAAGTTGGCTAACATTGTGCTGGTAGTTGGCAGCCTGACACTAGCACAACAATTAAACCACAATCACAAAGTATATTTTGGAGTTTCACTCTGAGGATGCTGTTTGTGAAGAATTGCCCATATACTAGCAGGTGTAAATAGTGCACTGAAAACTCACACAAAATACAGGCTCAGATGGGATGGACAGATTGTAACTTGGGAGAAACACTTAAGTAAGTAAAGCAAAATTAATAGGTGAGACACTGGCTAGAAGGATGGCTAAATGGAATACACAATTCAGTTTTAAAAAAACATGAATGATAGATGAAACATTGTATAGTTGGCACTTACGTGTGTGGATAAGACACAAAATTCAGCTAGTATAGAATACCATCATTAACAAAAGACAAAACATTAATTATTTTCTTGACTTGTGCTTGCACATTTTGTTGATAAGACAGTACCAATATTCATGGTTGGTTCCACACATTGATATGTATGGCCAGATGAATGCAAGTGTTCAGATGTGATAGTTGGATGCTATACCTGCCTCCTGCTCCATCTAGTGACAGAGCATAAGAAATAGGAGTCCAGATATGCTAATGACCATCAGAATCCCAGACAATCACACTACACTGTATGTTTGTCTGGAAAATGAACATGTTAAATGCGATCTCCCACAGAGTACAAACCCATCAAAGAGCATACGGCAATCAATCGGATTCAATCTGTTGACAGACCACCAGTCCACAACTTGGCCAAGTGAACATTGGCAAACAATATAATAGCCTAGGATGTCTAAACAGGCTGATGAATGGGTCTTGGTTCAGTGCTAGAGTTCCACGTTTAACATCTTGTGAACACTTAAATTTGAACCATATTTTTGCTTCATCTCCTTTAACATATAAACATTAAAATGTAATAATAGGACAGACCATCCATTTTAATATTAAGATTTACAAATTAATTGGCTATGGTAACATTTAAAAAAGGGGTTTCTTCTGTCATTACACTAGCAAATAATTGAGTATGAACCTTTTAAACCTGGCATAAAGCAACCACCTGGTATTGGTTTCCTGGTATAGTAGATGTAATATTAATCTGGAAAGTAATTATTTGAATTACATTAATACCTCCAACCTGGTTAGTTAGCAAATTTTTTGTAAATATACAACATACAGCACACATCAAAGGTGTTAATGTGAATTGAGAAAAACATTAGTAATAGTAATTGTAAGAGGTATTTTTATGTAAGATTAATGCAGTAATATTACAGTGACATTCTGTGTTATAACCAAATATATTTGAGAACTGGAAAAGCTTATACTGGGTCAGCTGGATTTTAGTGAGTTAATAGTAACTTAATGATGTTATTACTCAACAATCTTATACATGCTTTCTTCTCATGTATTTTACGTATCTCAAGGTTGTCAATTAAAAATAAACTTGACCTGATTATAGATTATACATTGTAGGTATTATGAAGCAATAAAAGACCCACTAATAACCAGAATTCCACAATAATAAATGACTCTCATACCACAAACTGATCTGTTATCACTCATAGTTGGCCCCATAAATACTCATCTTAATGAATGCTCTTTTTTAAAAGTTAAATAATAATTAACAAGGGTTTTTTTCTTTTCTTTTTTCTAATTTCTTTTCTTTTTTAAAGAAACAGTCATGATTTTATTTTAATATAATTTTTTTTTTTTTTTTATCAAATCTAGAAATGAACTTACAGTTTGTGACAAATGATGTTAAACACAAATCTTAACATCATATTACAAAACACAAAATTATTACAATTAAAATTTTAGTTAACACATTTTAATTTTTTTTAACATGCCAAGCAGTGAGTATTTCTAGGTGCAACTATAACCAAAGTTTTATTAGTCCATGAGATAAAAAGTTAAATGAAAAAACTTAAGACTGTGCTAAAAGCCTAATGTATCAACCATGAGATAAAAGTATAAACTCTTAATTTATCATGGTGAGATGAAACTCTAATTCCTTTTTAATTATTACTCTGCTCATTTAATATTTAGTAATAAATCTTCTCTTTTGTAACTGCTAATATGTGACCAAGGCTTGAAATTGACTGGGGACAGGTTGTAAATACCACTCCAAATGCACATGCTTTCTGATACATCACTTTCACAAAGCAGCTTTTGCTTTCCATCTTATTTTTCACATTATTACATAATGAAAATATATCTGTATTCTTATTGGTCAAAAACTAGTCACATGACCTTCCATAATAGTCATATTGCCCTGAGATAGTCCCACCGGTCCGATGTTGCCCTGGGAGATTTAACCAACAAAACAAAGATGAGACAAAATTCAATTTAATTAATGAGCAGGTAACATAATACAATGTTATCTGCTAATTCTAATATAAACAACCACAAACTTATGACAAAATGCTCTGCTGTCCTTCAACAAAAAAGTAACAGTTTTATTCATACTGAGTATTTAATTCCACAAATATGACATGTAGCTAATAGCTATGCATGTGACATCAACAGTGATTTTCTGTTATTATACATACATGTATATGACTTTGCTTTATCTGTCATATTAATCTGTCAACAGTGGTTGCAGGATAAAGAATGAAAGCTAGCAACAGTGTAAAGATACCCACCAATACACTTATGATAGAAAACTTTTTTTTTAACAATTCAAAGGTAATTTACAAATTGTGAATTGCCAGGATTGTCTGAGATTAATTCATATGGCTGTTAAAAGCATGTTCATGAATCTGGTATTATCCTAGTCTAAAACTCGGTTTAAGAAAACTACTTGGCACAATTCTGGTGTTTTTCAATGTTCTCTCATAGGAATGCTTACTAAAATATAGGTTAAAATTTAATTTAAAAAAATTAGCACAAGAAATATGCATTAAAAACAATATTTTGAGAGATTTTCAATGCACATGTACATGTAATATTACCTTGAACACCAGAAATGATAAACATTTTCATTTTTTAATTAACAAATGTTTTCTCTCTTTTCAGTGTTTCAGGTAAATGTGTAATCCTGTAAGCAGTTTAGCTGGTGACATGATCTAACATTTCAGATTTTATTATTATTTGGTTGACATTTTATAGTACAAGTCAACAATTAGCAGAAATAATTGATGACAATCTCAACCCAGATCTCCTATACAAGAATGAAACATCCACCAATTTACATGTACAGTTAAAGAAGAATAATAGTATAGGCCTTACTACATTATATTATACTAGTATAGTAAACACCCCTCCTCCCAAAACAGCAAGTCCATATGAATTATAAATTGTAATGTAAACCTAATAATGTACAATCAAACATATCACATAAATAAATGACACAATGAATAAAAAAAGGAAGAAAAGAATATTTCCATTATCAACAAGCAGCTGATAAAAGATGCCTGTGATTCAGTTTAAAAAAAAAATCCCCACCCCAACAAACTAATGTCAGATTTTTAGTCTGCTTGTTCACATGGCCCATTTAGCAAATGCATTTCTCCATCTAGTGGAAATAATTCATATACAATCTGGCCTGCCATAGAATATTCAATCCTTTCATTTCATTACATGGAAAGCCTGGCTTGATCACAAAGATACAATCACAAAGTTAAATTTGAAATAACCTTCACATATAAAACTATGTCTTTATATAAACTCCCACACATGCCTGCTGTTGGGTGTAGTGACTGACCGACTTCACTTTAAACACAATACCTGCTACCTACATCAAGACATCGGATCACTAGACTAGTTCAATTCAGGTTTACACTGCTTGTCCCCACATTGTGTAACATCACACCTCTCACATTACATCCGTGAACACTTTTATACACAGAATTAAACATGACCTTTTTTTTAAAGCCATATAAACATATTTCACTTTTATAAAGAGTGTTCTTTGAAGCCATCTCTTCTGTCCACAAATGTTTTGAACAAATAAAACAAAATATTTAATAAATATAATTATTTTCTAATAAAAAAGAAAGAAAAAGAAATAACTTTTTTAATGAAATTAAGAAAATTGGTTACATGAAAAGATCACCTACTATATTATTAATTCTGACTTTATGAAATATTTTGCACTTTTTAAAATTTACAGTAGAAAACAGTAACAGTAAAAACATCAGTATACTGATAACTTGTTAATGTTAAACTGGCACTCCTCAATAAAGAGAATATGGCACTGGAAAGTATTACTCACAAAGGAACTTGTAAGAATTAACTAAAAATTACATAAAGTAACGTCTGGTATCTTGCTAGCTGGTTTTGTTTTTTAGAAAGAGCTCAAGTGCTAGTTTCTGCCAAGAGTAGCACACAGATTCTGTAAGATCTCAAACACTCTAGCATTCTCTGAAGAAAAAAAAGATGTACCACTTAATTCTAGTATTTCCAAGTGTGACATCAGTGGAATACTATCTCAAACTTCTTAAACCTCATCCAGATAAAAAGCAATAAATTACATCAATTATAACACAGTATTGTCCTATATTCTTCTACTGTATGCAGCATAACACTGATTTGTATGTATATGCAACGTTGAAGTGCATACATACGTGTGTGAGTACTCTTCTGCTAACAGAAATAAGCCTGACGTACTTTAGTGACACACTTGGAACTATTCCCACCACCAGGAATGTATGCAGTTTTCTGCCAAGCCCGGCTAAACTTAGAACACTGATCTATAGACCAACAGACAAGAACAAAAATATTGATAGCCTTGCGGAATAGACACACGACATGTCAGCCTGAGCCAGTGGCGAGAAGTAAACGGATTAAGTAATCGATAGCAGACAAATTACCACATATACAATGACGAGAACGGCATGAAGTCAGTGTGTGTCTGAACCTAACACTCCTCTAAAAATAGGTCTAGATGGTTACTAATTGTTGTGAATCATATATAATATACATGTAGTACACCAATGGACAACAAATTAAAAAAACTGTCAGGAAGTGTGAAAGTAATTGACACATTTTACAGATATAAAGTGTTCAAACCAAATTTGTCAAGTGGGGAAAATGAAGATAATAACATAAAGTGATTGTTTCACAAATGTACATCAATAGTGGTTACACATTGTAATTATTTGCAGCGCTATGTAATGCTGTATATAGTGCACACAGCATATAGCACAACTGTAAACATTATGCAGTGATTTTCAATGCATAAAGCACATGATAAGCTGTATACGGCAGACATGTGCCTTGATCCCGCATAAAGCTCACTTTGTTTAATTTTAGCATTTTAGCACCAACCAGTGATCCATAACTGGTTCAACAAAGGCTGTGGTTTGTGCTATCCTGCTTGTGGGAAGTGCAAATAAAATATCCCTTGCTGCCTATCATAAATGAGTAGCCTTTGTGATGACAGTGGGTTTCCTGTAAAAAACAGTGTCAGAATGACCATATGTTTGACATCCAATAGCTGATGATAGATAAACAAATCAATGTGCTTTAGTTAAATAAAACAAACTTTACTCTTTTTTCTGTTACCAGCTGGTACTGGTATATCAACTGGATGTGACCCCAGCACACACCAGCCGGTACTGGTATATCAACTGGATGTGACCCCAGCACACACCAGCTGGTACTGGTATATCGACTGGATGTGACCCCAGCACACACCAGTCTCACTGGTCTAATCATTTAGATTGTTTTTCCTTATAATTTTCATTATTATTCATACTTACCTAGTGCTAGCACAACAAAAAATACTATACAACTTGAGTAGTAACCTCCACTGCAGAATTGTCTTCTCTTACCAGATGTGGATATGTGCAGTAAGAGGCCACCAATTTTTCAGATCATCCAATATGGAGTTCAACATAGGTTGAGATATATCAAAATGTTTGCCTTGGGGGGTCAGGCTTCAGGAAACCAATGTTGACTATATGGCAAATTAGTGTGCGCAGAGAAATTTAGGGTCGAAAGCATGTTTTGGGGTGAAAAATATGAAAAAGTAAAATGCAAAATTCCAAAGCATGTGCATACAACTGGTTCAATTATTACTTTATGAGGCCTAAAACTTATATCAAATGCAGCATAACTATATCAACTAAACTGACTGTATGTGTTTGTTTGTATAGCTATTACATAAGAAAAAACTATGCTTAAAAGAATGACTTCGAGTAACACATAATGTACTGGTTTTGTGCCAAAATAATCTGTGATCTACAATGCATACTATTATCAACATTCAACTCCAAATGTTGAGGCCAAGCAATTCATATGGGGATGAGTTGCTTTTGGTGGACTATTTAGAATTTATTTGTCTAGAAAAGAATTATAACATCATAGCTGATTATATATCTGTGTGCACATTTTCTCTAGGTTTTTTGATTTGGAAAAACTATAAATTTAAACTAGGAAGTAAATGAGGTATAGGCCTATTTGATTTCCACTATCAAAAGTAGGCAACATTGATTCGTGACCTCTCCCAGAATTCATTGTGCTAAACCAGAAATAATGGGAATTGTGAAGTGGTAATTGTTCATTGAAAAAAAAAAAAAAAAAAAAAAAAAGAATTGTTCATTGATATTCCCAATTGATTTATATGCTCTACCACCACCTTGACTACACAAGTAAAGAGGTGAGGGCTCGTGGCCAACCTGAATGGGAGAACTCAAAACAATATATTGTTCTAACAATATTTAGTTACACCATGTTTAAGTCCGACCCTAATTCTAATGGAAGACATGTCATAGTAAAATTATAATTCCATCCAAATTCCTTATGAAAAGATGCAAATTTATGCTACTGATGCTTAGTTAGCAATTCATTGTGACAAATTATATATTCTGAATCATGAATGGGATCCGTCCTGTGAGAGGAAGTGAATCAATTATTAAACATCAGTTTGCTAGATAATACATACCTGTTGTGACCAAACCAAAACGTTTATATTCACACAATAATTGTGAAGTTTAAGTAAATAATTCCCATCATGTTAATGTACATGCACTTTCAGTGACGAAAAGAATATGTGCATAGTTACATGCACTTTCAGTGATGAAACGAATATATGCATAGCTACATGCACTTTCAGTGATGAAACGAATATATGCATAGTCACATGCACTTTCAGTGACGGAAAGAATATATGCATAGTTACATGCACTTTCAGTGATGAAAAGAATATATGCATAGCTACATGCACTTTCTGTGATGAAAAGAATATATGCATAGCTACATGCACTTTCAGTGATGAAAAGAATATATGCATAGCTACATGCACTTTCAGTGATGAAAAGAATATATGCATAGTTACATGCACTTTCTGTGATGAAAAGAATATATGCATAGTTACATGCACTTTCAGTGATGAAACGAATATATGCATAGCTACATGCACTTTCAGTGATGAAAAGAATATATGCATAGTCACATGCACTTTCAGTGATGAAAAGAATATATGCATAGCTACATGCACTTTCTGTGATGAAAAGAATATATGCATAGCTACATGCACTTTCAGTGATGAAATGAATATATGCATAGCTAC
>JAECMU010055058.1:3337-13455 GCA_016106625.1 Dracogyra subfuscus | reverse complement strand
TTAATGTAGGAATATCCTTGTAATGGAAATGGGGTTAGTTTGCACTACACTTTTGCACTTTAATGTTTTATTTCAGGTTTAGTTTATTGTTGATTGGTGTTTAGTTTGGTATTTGAATTACAGTGATTTGTGGTATTGCTTGTATCTATTTCTTGTGCTTCTTTACTAGACTTTTCAGTCTGTTTACCTATTTTATTAATTTACTCATCTTCTTGATTTCTATAGCTGTTATATACATATTTAAATTAGGATTAATTTTTAAAAAACCAACCAACAAACATAATAATAATAATAATAATAATAATAATAATAATAATTTGATTTTAAATATACTAGTGAAATAAATTATTGTTATATCTACTAAAGTGTGTTGACAGTTAACAACTGTAGCTGTGAGTTGTGATTCTAATACAGGGGAGGTGGGTCGGGACTAATCCCCTCTACTGACTCTGTACCAGGCACAATTGCTTGATGTAGGATAACAGAATATTGATTTACAGACAGAACAGAACAGAACAGAACATTATTACACTCAGGCCGCTATTCAGCGTCATATGAGGTACATTTGACAAGTATTTGATAGTGACAAGATGGAGTTTACAGGAGATATTATATATATATATATACAAGTTCAAAAATAATTATAATAATACAAAATCAAATACATATATACTTCTAAAAATAATAATGATAATAATCTTTATACCCCCCCTCTCTCTTTCTCCTCTCTCTCTCTCTCTCTCTCTCTCTCTCTCTCTCTCTCTCTCTCTCTTTCTCTCTCTCTCTCTCTCTCTCATATGCGAAGATGGTGGCTCGTAGTCAGAATAAGACAGTGTGGGCATGGGAGTCAATTACGTTTAAGGTCTACCAAATTTATCCGTAATTTCTTTTATTAATTTGCACAATTTTTTTAGAAAACTTATTTTGTCATTTGTCATTAGTTGTTTAAATTTGAGCATGCTGGGTTTGTTATAATAATACGGTTTTAACAATTGTTTGCGGGAGTTATCAAAGAAAGAGCAAATAAGTTAATAGTGGAATTCGTCTCCGATATCATTTTTGTTACATAGTGAACATATTCTGCTTTCTACTGGGGTGTTGTTCCATCGTCCTGTCTCGATTGGTAAATAATGGTTGGATGTTCTAAATTTAAGTAAAATAGTCCAAGATATTTGTGGTAATTTTATTATATTTTTTTCTAATGTTAGATATTCTTTAAAGGTGGTGTACATTTACCCCTTGATGATGAAGCTATGTCACTATTCCATTGCTGTAGGTACTGATCATGTTATCTTAGTTTAACTTGGTGGATGAGTATCGGTATGGATTTAAAGTTTTGTGATATCCAAATGTTGGTCATGCCTAGCTGGTTAAATATATTTTCAACATGTTTTATCCATTTATAATTATATCCAGTTATGTTAGAGTTGTGCAACATTAATTTATACAATAAGAACAATATTTTTGTTTGTTTGCCAGAAACAATTCGGGCCCAGATACTTATCATCCTTTGTTGGATAATTAATTTTAGTGGTCTTCTTCCAAGTTCACCGTAGATCATGAATAGTGGGGTTCCCCTCTTTACTGGTAGGATGTGTTTTAAAAATGTAATATGCAAAGCTTCAATAAAATCAATATTTTCATGGCCCCATACTTCACATCCATATAAAAGAATCGGGACAACCATGGAATCAAATAATTTATAACTTTATAACAATTACTGTGAGCTGTCTTTATCCACTTTTTTTTTTAGCTGTCAATGGTCGTTCGCGAAATTTACACGTCGCGAACATGCGCTAAGGTATACATTCGCGGAAAAAAGACGTCGCAATATTAATACGGTTTACAGTATTTGCAAGGATAGCAGAACAAAAAACAAAACAAAACTACAAAAGAAATCTGTTATTTTGTGTGTTTAATAGTTAGTTTTATTTCAGGAGAGTAGTTCATCTATTTTAAACATAGTGTGCATAGCTTAGTACATGTACATTCTTTATTTCACATTTTACTTTGCTTGTGGTCTATAACAATGGAAAGAGAATCTCGGAAGAAGATTTTGAACAGTTTATTGACATGTTTGCAAAAATGGGTCTGACATGCAATGCCAAAAATCCAGAGGAATTCAAACAGTGGGCAACTGGTGTGGATAGGACTCTAGAGTGGCGGTTATGGTGAGCAGGAGGATGCTGTTGGTGGAAAAACCTTTACTTCTTTTCCCCCTCGACCTTCTGTTTCTCACTTTCCTTCTTGTGTTACTCCTCGTCTTCCCACATTCACATGCAATCCGGCTGCTAAGGGTGAAGATTTTGACATATGGTATCACCAAGTCAATCAGCTTTTCAATAATTCAAAATTCAGTTATGAATCGGTGTCTCATTCTGTTAGATCATCTCTGCGAGGATGTGCATCACATGTAATGATTCGACTAGAATCTACCGTTTCTGCTGCTGGCCAAACCGTTTCTTTAACAGCACTACTTGCAAAATTAAAGAGTGTGTTTGGTGGTATTGAAGAAGGACAGACTTTGATGGAACAGTTTTATTGTGCTCGTCAGGGAGCCAATGAAACATCTACGGATTGGGCATGCAGATTAGAAGATTTGTTGAGTAGAGCTTTCACCCAGGACCAGATACAACCTAACCAGTACGATCAGCTACTTAGAAGTAGATTTTGGTCTGGTTTGAGAGCAGAATTAAAAGATTGCTCTGGTCATAAGTATGATTCAGTGCAAGACTTCGACAAACTTTGCTATGCCATCAGGTGCATAGAGCATGAACATCTTCAACGACAGATGGAACATTCCAATACTAAATCCTCTTCTGCTCAAAAGATGTTTACACCATCTAAGATGGCTGCATCTGCTGTGCAGGAAAATTAGTTAAAGGGTTTAATTTTCAAACTTTCTGAGAAAGTTGATAAAATGGAAAAAAGGTTGAATCAGGATTTCTCATTGCCTGTTCGAGAATCACATCCATCACAAAAATCTTCAGATGTTTGTACACATTTGTTAGAGAGGCATGTTGACCGAGGACCACAGTGCTGGCGCTGTCATCAATATGGTCATATTGCTGTGGGATGTCGAGTCAGAACGGATCATCTGAGATGAGGTGATTTAAACAGGAGAGGACCTATGTCAAGGGAAAGACGTTAGGTTCTTCACACGTTGGCCCCCACCATTCTAGAAAAATACCATCTTTTCCTCCAGGATTACTTGGTGAGGCAAATAAGGCAAATGTATCTATTAATGGTATTTCATGCAAAGCACTTCTAGATACTGGATCTACAGTATCTACAATTTCAGAAGATTTCCATCAAAAACATTTGTGAAATTTAAAAATTCAATCACTTGAAGATTTTATTCTGATTGAGTGTGCAGATGGAGAGTGTTTGCCTTATAAAGGTTATCTTGAAGTTACACTAACCACCTCTGAACTTACTCCAGGTTTGTCAACTACATGTCTAGTTTTAGTGGTACCCAATAGCCAATATAATGGGACAGTTCCACTTCTTCTAGGAACAAATATTTTGAGTTCACTTATGGAACACTGTAGAGAACAAGTAGGCATTCACTTTCTTCAGTCTGCTAAAATGCATACTTCGTGGTATTTAGCATTCAGAAGTATTGTTTTGCAAGACAAGGAACTGGTGAAAAACAATGGTAAGTTAGGTTTGGTGAAATGTAGTGAACATTTCAAAGTTGTTCTTCCTCCAAATTCCACCACTACTGTTCGAGGATACACTTACAAGATTCTTCCATACCGTGCAACTTGTGCATTGCTCCAGACAAGTAATAAATCTACTCTTCTTGCTGGGTTGGAAATAACTCTTGCAATTTTTTGAATTCAAGGTAGTTGTTCAACTGAAATACCTGTTCAAATTTCGAATTTGTCAACACATACTGTAGTTATACCTCCCAGAGCAGTGCTATGTGAATTTCAGCCAGTTAGTATTGAAAATGTGGCTTCTTTTGACTTGGAGCAATCTGCAAAACAGATACCACCTCATCCTTTAGATAAGATTAACATCTCATCTAAGATCACAGGTGAACAAACCAAGATGGGAGAAGAACTTACTAGACGTTACAGTGATGTTTTCTCCACAGGTGATTTAGACATTGGTCATGTTACTGAGGTGAAACATCACATTCAGCTTTCTGATCCAGTTCCGTTTAAACAGCGGCATAGAAGAATACTGCCTTCTATGTTTCAAGAGGTGAAAGATCATTTGAATCAGCTATTGGCATGTGCTATCATAAGGAAATCTCATAGTCCATGGTGTTCTAATATTGTACTTGCAAGAAAGAAGGATGGTAGTTTGCACATGTGCATTGATTATAGGGATCTTAACCAGCGGACTGTGAAAGAGTTTTTCTCTGTTCTTGACATGAAGTCAGGTTATTATCAGATTGAAGTAGCTGAAGAAGATAAGAATAAGACTGCTTTCACTGTTGGGCCACTTGGATTTTATGAATATAACAGGCTTCCTTTTGGTCTTGTGAATGCTCAAGCAACTTATCAGAGACAGATGGAATATCTTTTAGGAGATCATCATCTTAACATCTGCATGATCTATCTTGATGAATTGATTATTTTTGCAGATACTTTTGAAGAACATCTTAATAGACTTGAGCAAATTGTTCGATGTTTGAGAGAAACTGGAATGAAGCTTGCACCCAAGAAGTGTGAATTTTTCCAGGATAAAGTCAAATATGTTGGTCATATTGTTTCAGCAGAAGGTATCCAAGCTGATCCTGCAAAGATAGAAAAAAAAATGTGTCCTGGCCAACTCCAAAGAATGCTGAAGAGATTCAATGGTTTTGGGGTTTTGCAGGATACTATAGAAAATGTGTGAAGAATTTCTCTTGTATTGCTCGTCCACTCACTTCTCTTTTGCCTTCTACCGTAAAGAAAAGCAAGAGAAGAAAAACTTTTGATCTTAAGAACAAGTGGATATGGGGTCCAGAGCAAGAACAGGCTTTCCAGCAGCTCAAGGATGCACTTTCTACACCACCTGTGTTGGGGTATGCAGACTACACCAAGGCATTTGAATTGCATACTGATGCTAGTTTTCATGGTCTTGGAGCAGTCCTTTATCAGGAACAAAATGGACAGAAAAGAGTTATAGCATATGCCAGTCGGGGATTGAATACAGCTGGACATTTTTTATCCAGCTCATAAACTGGAATTCTTGGCTTTAAAATGGGCAATTACAGATAAGTTTTATGACTATCTGTATGGAAACCGATTTACAGTTTTTGCTGATAATAATCCCCTCACCTATGTGTTGACCACAGCAAAACTGGATGCCACAGGACACAGATGGTTGGCAGTATTAGCATCTTTTGATTTTGATATAAGATGAAGTATATATAGCTATGTTAACATTGATTACTGGTCACACATATTAAATGTCGGGACGTCATTTTCTTGTCAGGGGGGAGTATGTAGCAGAAGGTGTATATAGTTTTATTATAAACAACAGTTAGGTTTTAACATTTTATTGTCGTAAAATATTATAAATATAACAAACACTAAAATTAGGTTTTTAACACTTTTATTGTCATAAAATAGTATAAACTAATTCTAAATACAAGTCTAAATGTAATTTAAACTCAGTATCCAAGCTTGAAGGTTTTCTTGAAGTGGTTACACAGTGTTTTGCACAGTTTTACACCAGGATAACCTTTATCCCAAAGATAAGGTATGGACTCGGTTATATATTAGGTTATGTGTAATTATTATTATGTATGTTATTTGTAAAATATTAATATTATAAAAGAGTGTATGAACTTCAAATGATGTGTATTTATGTTATTGTGGTGATATACGCACATCATGTTATGTTGTGTTAGTAATATTGTATTAAAATATGAACTGAACATTATGTTACATGTATAATACTAGTAAATATATCATTCTATACTTGTAGACTGGTGAAATTGACTATATGAGATATATTGTGATATTGTATTATTTATATTGTGATACTGAATTATTTATATTGTGATATTGTATTATTTTAAGCAGTTAAATTGTATATGTGAATATGTGAATACTTAGAAGTACATATAAATATGAGTATGATATCGCATATGTACTTAAGAATATATTTTATTTATTTATAGGTTTTGAAAATAATCCGGATCATCAAATCCATGGCTAACAGTTGAATAAACATCTTAGAACCTCATCGCAGACTTGTTGTATTGAGCTCAAGATAAAAAATACAACCTGTTACACTACCTCAGGAATTGGCTGTTTAGAAAGACTGTTCGTATGAAATTGGACCATACGTACTGCCACTGGAATTGGCTGTTTAAAAACACTGTTCATATGAAATTGGACCGTACGTAGTACCATTGGAATTGGCTGTTTAAAAAAACTGTTCGTATGAAATGTGACCGTAAAGGAATTGGCTGTTTAAAAACACTGTTCGTATGAAATGCGATCATACGTACTACCATTGGAATTGGCTGTTTAAAAAGACTGTTCGTATGAAATGGGACTGTGCGTACTACCACTGGAATTGGCTGTTTACGAAGACTGTTCGTATGGAATGCGATCATACGTACTACCACTGGAATTGACCTGATAACAAACATTTTCATGCTAGCAGCATATATGTTATCAGGAAGTAACGTGATAACACTTGAAATTATCAACGACGTTTCAAGGAGTCACACAGAAAGTGTGTTTGCACGATAGTACGGGTTATTAGAGCAAGTCATTTATAGGTTGATGGACATGTCGTTGGGTCAATTTGGCTTATATAGCCACCAATCTCTTTTTGTAAATGTCCATTATTTAGTATGGAACTCGAAACATCCTCATAAAAAGTATTGAACCACTGGGCAATAGACGGACCAAAACCAATGACCTGTAAAACATGTTTTATAAAAGACCATTCTAAAGAATCAGTCTTTTTGAAAATCTAAAAGCAGAAGAATTCCAGTAAATTCTTCGTCCTCTGTTTTTTTTTGGAGTAAATCCATAATTAACCTAGAACATTCTCCAATGTATCGATTTTTCATAAAACCATATTGTGTTTCAGTAATTATATCACTTAAAATACTTGTATTTCGATTAGCAATTGCTGCATATGCAATTTTATAATCAACATTGAGTAGAGATATAGGACGCCAATTTTTCAAATATTATTAGGGTTTTCCTTCTTCTGGGATACAAGTAATTATTCCCTGTTTTTTTGTGTTACAGACAAACGTTCATGTTCATAATCATACCTTAAAGAGCGGACCATATATACATGTAAATATCGCCAAAAAATATTGTAAAATTCAGCAGTAAAACCATCAAGACCAGGAGATTTACCATTTTTCATATTTTGCAGTGAATTACTACATTCTGCTTACGTTACTAATTGTTCTAATGTATCACATTTGTCTTTGTCTAAAAATTTTTATAAAAGGATTATCTTTGTTAAAAAAAAGTGTTCTGTCTTCTGATATAATTACCTTCCTAGTTTCATATAGCATCTCGTAATATTCTTTTTGAGCGTTAATAATTTCAGCCTGGTTTGTTAATTCCCTATTGTCCTCAAGTATTATTTTTGGGATTATCTGTTCGATGTAGTGTCGTGTTTCTAAATTACAGAAATATTTGGTACTTTTTTTTCCCCTTCTACTTTCCATTTTGCTTTAGCCCGAATAATCATTAATTTTACTTTTCCTCTCTTAATTCTTTTAATTCCCTTTCCGTTTCATTGGTTTCGTTACAAGTGTGCCAGAGTGAGTTATTAGTTTCGTAAAGCTGCTTTAATTTTCTTTCCATTTTTTTCTATCTTTTTTTAAATGATGAGTAGGATACAGGTTTACCTCGTATCATTACCGTAATCGTTTCCCAAAGAAGCTGATCATTAATAGAACATTTTGGTTCATCTAGATCATTTCCTTCTAGTTGGTATTGCTTCATAATATCCTTTAAACATGTTTTAATAAGTTCAATATATTCCATATCCTGTAATAAACTATTGTTAAATTTCCCGGTTCCTCTACCATGTTCACGCAGAATAAATTGAAAAATAATTTTTACAGGCTAATGATCTGATTTGTAGCTTATGTAAGAGGCAATTTGTAGTTAAATTCCGATGGAGCAAATGATACTGAAACCATAACAGGGTGGGGTTTTTTTTACACATGTGAAGGGTAGAGCTTTATATATTTATTGTCACGAAACCGAGAACATTGTTAGGCCAAACGTGCTCAAGAAATCTTCAAATAAACAGTAAACATAAAATTTACCGAATTCGTCGGTCTCGTCAGCAGATTTTATTTTCATACAACCAGTCGAGCAAGTCAAGTGACATTTCTTACACCCCGGCAAATGCTGTAGTTTCTTGCAAATCCTGTATTTTCCTGCAAATGAGACAGTGTATTTGTGGTATGCATTAGCTATTGACCAATCAAAACACATGAAATTTATTTAAGAGGTAATAATATATAATATTATACACAATGTATATATAGGCCAGGACATACAAGATTTCGGATTAATATATACGTTTTTGTTCTAACAACACTCAACAGAATAGCTGTGTTTAAACATGTCCATAACTTCATCAGCTTCAAAGTAGGCAGAGTTACACAAACTGACACGACATTGTCAGTTTGGCGCATTTTTTTTTTATCAGAAGCATTCTGAAATATGTTTGTCTGGTCTGGCCAAAAAGACAATACAGAACAAAATTTCTCTTCGAATATGATCTAACATTACGAAAAGCCTTGGAAATAGCTGTTAGCATGGAAACCATTAACTTGGTTCACTGATCTCGTCCTCCAAATGACAGATGACCATTACTACTTATTGTTTACATCCTATTATACTTGTGACGTCATATATCAGATATTAAACACTAATATGGCTAAATTGAATTGTACACTGAAGGTCAGTCTGCATTGTGGTTCGTTAATTGCATTATTTTTTGGGGATAAAATTGAAATAACACCCGGAAAGCTAATGACGTCTTTGGAAAGCGACCTCGTTAGTAATTGGAACAGGCCAAATTGACGGTTCAGGGGTATACAGTTAGATTGAAGCCAGGTATTTCTTCAAATATAAAACATGACTGGAAAAATTATTAAGTGTACAATGGACATAACTATATGCAATTTTTAGATTTTCTGGGGTTATTGTCTATTTGATGCCCTAAGATGTTTAATGTTTAAGCTCAGGCTGATGGAAATTATCACGACCTTGTCTAAACGTACCTTGGACTCTGCACACTGCAGAGATATGCACCTGACCACGCATACGGTTTTGTCATTCAGATTACACTGTGGACCACAAATGACATTTGCGAAACCAAATAGACAATCTATAAAGTTCATATGGTTATCTCCTAAACTAAGAAGTCTATCTAGCATGTTTACTTTCACCTGCTAATATATTGCTGATCTTATATCATTCGATAATAACAAGATATAGAGTTTATTTCATGATCGACGAGTGGTGTGTGAAAACCATATTTTCGCGAATTGTGATGCAATGACTGAAAATATGGTTTTCACACATCACAAATTCATATGAAAATCGTATTTGGAAAAATACCATGAAATGGTCTATTTATTATATACATATTTTCAAATTTTTGACAATATTTTTTGCTTTTCGTTAATATCTTTTGCTTATTTTATCGGAAAAATGTAATGTCATGATATATTTCTTTTGATTAACACTCATTTAACAATACTGTGCTGCAAACATGCTTGATGAAGTGATCCTCTAAAAACTCCCACAAAAATAATATAATAAAACAGACTACCATCCATGAATGTACACACCATAATTAAAGATAAAGAAAACTACAGTAAGTATAAGATCTATTTCTCATATGTTGATCTATATATGAGATATTCAGAACTACTTTGTACTGGTATATGACAAAACAAATGACTTCAGCTTTCAAATAGTTAATCTTTTGATCACGTTGATTTCACTGTCACTATTTCTCAACTTGTGAAATACCATAGTCCGACACACAAGTCTGACAGGACTCCTGAAAGCATCAATAAAGTGTAAAGATGGTGTCACCCATTCGAGAGCTAAATTCACGATCAGCTCATGACTTTGATGATCTAAAAAAAAAAAAAAAAAAAAAAAAAT
>JAECMU010055048.1:0-11479 GCA_016106625.1 Dracogyra subfuscus | reverse complement strand
TTACGTGTATATAGGCGTGTGAGGGACATATGATTGGTAAATATATTTACGTGTATATAGGCGTGTGAGGGACATATGATTGGTACATATATTTACGTGTATATAGGCGTGTCATGGCTCTGGCTGTTCGTCTTACTTCAAGTGTCCATAAAAACCAACTACCTGGTATTATAGTGTTTAAATATTTTATTGGATATGCATACACTATATAAAAACGGAAACCGTCACACATTGAGTTTAAAAACTATACAATTTTAAAAGCACTACTGGTCATTTTTTTTTATTTTTCTTTTATTTTTTTTATATTTTTTTTATTATTTAAATTTGTACAACGTGCTCACTGGTGAAATAAGGACATTTTTAAAGGAAACATTCTATTATACAACGGCTTCTCTCATTACCAATGACTGTAAATGTTTCTTTCATTAATATTTTAATTTGTATTTTTTGTACAAACATTTACTTTTTTTCTGTTTTAGCTGCCTTTTATAACGTGTATTTGTTTCTATTGCACATAAGTGTAAATATGTAATAGTTTGAATACATATTTGAAACTATTTTATATTGTTTATGTAAATTCATTCAATATATTTATGCATTTAACTGGCCTAGGTATCTGGCTTTCAATAATAAAATAGTTTGAGACAATACAAACCGTCCATAAGTGTACCTACTGTAGACTCACTCCCAGCCTCCATGTAAATCATTTCAGTTTCATTTGACAGTAATAGAAAGATGGATTTAAAAACAAAAAAATAACAAATAATAACGCACACACACACACACACACACACACACACACAAACACACACACACTCGTGCACACGCACATACATAATACATATTGGATGCAATTAAAAAACCAAAAAGGATTTTAGTGCATTTTGAGAATTGGTGGAGGCGATATTGTCATAGTCTGAGAATGATGCTCAGTGCTGGGAAGGACTGTATGTTGTTGTCGGTTTGAATTGGACATCATTGTATATACCACATCACATTTAAAACAGCGGTTCTCTTACTATAATTCATCTATAATTATTGATGTATTCAATAACGCCCCAGATTTAATTATGGTATGTAATTTACAGTTCGAGTCCTCTGTCAGAAACCCTTGTTGTGCTGTGGATATGTCACAGAGCAAAGGTTTGGATTCCACTAGAGGCATGTTAATTATGGTATCATCTTGAATACAGAATTAGTGTACCACAAGACACAATGGCTTTGACCAATGGTGTAACCACTTGTAGACTGTAGGCACTGATCCTACTTTTTGGGCTCTTTCTATTTTCCTACTTTTTTTCTAATTTTGTTTTTGTTTTGCTTTGCTATGCTATTTAGAATTTAGGGGGCAATGTGCACCCTTGTCCCATACGCTTAAGGTAGACAATCTGAGATTCGCAGAAAGGACACATGTGGTTGTTTGGTAGTAAAGCTAATACATAAATAAATGTTATGCAGATTCGGGTTTTTGTTTTATTTGGGCAAATATTTGCCTCTACCCCCCTTACAAAAATGGGACCCTGTACGCATGTGTTGTCAATGTCTACTAGATTAATATTTTGTTTGTTTATGTAGAGACCATCGAAAGCATGAAGTGAGTGAAGATGTTGAAATAGCAGACCTTGTGTTCGACATTACTTCACAGAAGAGACAGAGAGAGATGATACATGTATAGAGGGATCCAACATTCCAGTGAAAAGAACAGTAGATACATGTAGGGATGGTATAACCGAGAAGACAATTTATTTGTTACATGCCATGTCTACTGGATCTTGAGCACTACTACAGAAATGCTACAAATAAATAAATTTGTCTTTGCCAATTGTTTTTATTATTCAATTCAAAACAAATATATGTTGATGTACATTCAGCAGTGTGTAAAATTTTTTTTTTTAAAACATCCGCCCCTATTTATTGTTTTTGTAAATATATTTTCCAAGTGACCCCATAAACTTTGCTCATACATTCTTGAACACTCACTTCTAACAGATTATTCAATTTATTGAGGTTAAAACAGATGTCAGATGACAATTATATTTAGTACATGTCAGGGCTAGCTCTGATGAGTAGAGCACTGAAGAAACCCTTTTATTTTTCCAACAGAATATCAATTATTACATGAAATTGTGTTGCCCACCATTAGGCTATTTTTCGCTCCAGCCAGTACACCACGACTGGTGTATCAAAGGCTGTGGTATGTGATATCCTGTCCAGATGTGGTATGATGTATATGAAAATGTAATAAAAAAGAGTAGGCCATAAAGTAGCGGCAGCGGGTTTCCTCTCTCAATATATGTGTTCCATAACCATATGTCCGACGCCATATAACCGTAAATAAAATGTGTTGAGAGTGTCGTTAAATAAAAGATTCCCTTCCCTTATTTTGCCCAATTAAACTAAAATTTGCCAATAGTTTTTAAAATTAGTAATTTGAGAATTTGTCAGTACATGTATCTTATATATTTACATGGACAATGGGGGTATTTCGAGTTATACATATGATTGTGACGCTAACATGTCGCCCATTTAGTCATGTTCATTTATTGGGGTCGGTGGACTAGTGGTTAGCCCATCTGACTAGAGGTTGGTAGGAACTGGTTGATATCCCACATGAGGCCATAGGAGAGTACCAGCTCCAAGCCAGAGCGAGTGACTCAATAAATATACTTTATTATGGATATCTCCTAGAAAGCGCTCCTGATACCCTGTAGGCTGCACTCCAGGACAAGGTGCGAAATCAATGGACAACACGTGTGGAGCATGGCAAAGTCGTCTAAACCCATATGGCATAGCCATCCATCTCATCACTTATCTATATAGTATATACATGTAGGTATGTAATGTCCTAACAAAAACGATGGGGGGGGGGGGAGAGATATTGTCGACGAGGACATTGTTGGGTTCGCTTTGCATTTTGTTCTCATAGTATATTCTATAACCATTTCACGACAAATACCACGATTTTCGATTGCCCTAAAAATTTGAATACTGCAAATATTTTTATTTATTATTATTATTATTTGTAATGTATTATTCTGAACTTTGGGGAAAAAAACAAAAACGATTTAATATCTAATAAGTTTAAGTTTTTAAATGAATAGAACAAATTTATTAACTATGTAAAAACAATTTAGAAACAAAATGTCAAAACAGCGATTCGACCATTCATACTTAATTAAAATCGAGAAAACGGACATCAATGTTGAATGTATACAATAATATTCCCATATCTGCAGTAAGACTTCATGATGTCCAAACATGCTAATTTATCATGACATAATAACACGCAATGTTGGCGACAAGATAATACATTGGTATAGATGTAAACCAAACCTCTTCCTCCATCATGCAAAACGTCTCGGTCCAATCTTGAACTGGGGACGAATTCTTTCGAAAGCGAGGTACATATCCCATTTTAATCGGAATATTTCGTCCATTTCCGACAGCGAAAATATTTTCGCCGAAAAGATGCCATATGTTCCAATGATATAACTTCTGCACTTTTTGTGAAAAGCTCCATTTTTTTTAAAACATTTTTTTTTTTAATTCGACGACAGGGTAACAGGGAATCCCCTCCACTGTGCTTTAATTAAAACATCTTTGAGGATATAAAAGTGAGGTTTGGTGTTAAAATAAATGAAAGTTGTATTTATAATCCATATTTAGAGCTACACAAATAAAATACGGATATTAAATCCGTGATTGAGAGCTTTTAATTACATTACCATTTACTAGACATTAGAACTTAATTTAATATTAGAACTTAAACAAATACACTATATAAGAAACATTACTACAAATAACCAATACAAATAACTAACCTTAGTAATCCTCTAAGAACACAACATCACAGCAATAGTGACAATATCATTTCCACACTGAGAACAAGAGCTCTCAGTATTTATGAAGATGATTATATAACTAGAAGCTGGACAGAAACACCAAGACAGAATACTAGTTTACAGTAGACCCAAGCTTTAAAGTTTAAAAAAGGGACAGACTGAGCGCAAGAATGCAAGTGCTATTGTTAGGTCTTGTGCAAGATACATGTTTGTGTTTTTAATCAACATATCACCAGTTAATAAGCTGACTGAAACAGAGCACCTGGAATAAAGAAGCTGTATTAAAAGTAAATTATTAAATTAAAGAAGCACTATCATTTTCAGAAATATCTGAACGAGACATTGGATTAATTAAGTATAGTAAACATCAAAAACATAACATACAATGATTACCTGTAATAAACAATAATATAATTAGCTAAGGAAACAACAAATATTATAAAATACCATTGTATACAGATAAAACTCGATTTATTACATTTTCAGTGCAATCAAAGTATGTGATATTTTTCAGCTCACATACTTTAAGAATTTGATAACTTTGCAAATTAGATGTTAATTAGTCGAGGTCTCGGCACTAGGCGTATTGACATTTATGTAAACGTACTTAATTGATACTCCATGATTGGCGTATGCATTCATAATCATCAAATAAAAATATTTCAATGGCAATTTGACACTGAAAGCTGTCCAGCGTTCAGAAAACAAACTGTGTTACAGGTTTGTAGATGAACTATTCTTAGTGTTATTTGTGTACAGTTTGAAACTAGAGTATGCCGCTTTAAACACTGATTATGTAGCCTGCTTTCACATTGTTCGGAGGGATACATGTCCAGACCTATACTGTCAACGGCATTTATACCGTGAAGCCGCCATTCTCCAGCACGTCACTTCTGGTACGTTGCGAAATGATGTTTGGCGGCAGAACTTTGGTGCAGTACCGAGATGACGTCACGAAAGACTTCTACCAAAACTAGGCGGGCAGCATGGCCCAGTGGTAGAGTGCCCGCCTGATGCGCGGTCGGTCTAGGATCGATCCCCGTCAGCTGACCACTGGGGTTTTTTCTCGACATAACCATATGTCCGACGCCGATATAACCGTAATTAAAATGTGTTGAGTGCGTCGTTAAACAAACCAAAAAATAAATAAAAAATCTACCAAAACTGGACTGAGTTCCGGGACGGATTCGGCTCTTTGAATGCGGATTTCTGGCTAGGTCTGGAGAAGATTCACCAGATCGTCAAACACCGCGACGTCGATCTCATCGTGTACTACAAACTCGGCAACGGAAGCTTCTATCAGTAACACTATTACAACCTCGACGTCAGCGACAAGTCGGACGGTTAAAGGATGGCATTAACAAAGAGCTTGACGACTACTTCGGTTGTCATGGGTGACTGGCTATCATACGTCAACGGGACGCAGTTGACCACGAAAGACGTGGATAGCGATAACTGATCGATTGGAAACTGCGCGCAGCAGCACGAGAGTGGCTTCTGGTTCAACGCGTGCACGCAGTGTAAAACCAATGGCCGCCTGTTGAAACCCCCTGGTGGAGTGGCGGCGACTACTCCGGAAGTGTTTTGGCAGAATTATTTAGGAATCTGTTCATCCACATCTCTATATCAAATTCACTAAGTAGTAGAATGTACTGATTACATAGCATATTCAGCTG
Organism: Dracogyra subfuscus; assembly: GCA_016106625.1. Taxonomy (NCBI): domain Eukaryota; kingdom Metazoa; phylum Mollusca; class Gastropoda; order Neomphalida; family Peltospiridae; genus Dracogyra; species Dracogyra subfuscus. The sequence continues at coordinate 5,961 of JAECMU010055048.1, read as the reverse complement.
GTCATTCCTGAATCGTATGAGCTTATATTGTATAATGTAATCTGAGGTAGGTTTACGTTATAGAAAAACAAAGCTGTCAAGCTGTGGCAATTCGTAGGCGTGAGAATTTCTTCTTAGATGTGGGTTGTGGTTTTTGGTTGTTGTTTTTTGTATGTTTAGTTCAATATACCAATATATTTGTTTGATATTAAAAGTCTTCTTCACTAAATACGTTTTAACGCAGTTGTAAAGTGTCTACTGTTGTAAAGTGTCTAATGTTGTAAAATGTCTAATGTTCAGCATTTGAATGCCTTCATTTACATGGTTGCATTAGTACTTACTTCTCTGTTGATTGTTTTCTGGTTTATTTTCCCAAATAAAAATAATAAAACAAAAAAACGTTTGAATTGTTTGTTTTGTTGCTTGTTCTGCTACATTTAGTAATGAAATAAATGTGTTTATGTTTTAATACTTACGGTGTTGATAACAACGATGTGACCCACTATTGTTTTAATTTGTTTTTCCTCTCCATAATCTTCGGTTCAGAGTTAGTTTGAATACTTTCTTCAACATTAAGTGAACAAATGTACTCCTGGTAAGGAACATTTTACTGTATATCTTCCATGTTTGATGATGGAGAAGATCTTTTGAACATATTATGTGCTGGCATTCAGGTGTAGGCCCTAATATTTTAAAATGCTATCCAGGGATTTGTGGGTTCCATTTAAAATGAATGTAGGCCCTAATACTTTAAAGTGCTATCCAGAGATTTGTTGGTCCCATCTAAAATTAAGATGTTATCAGCGATGTTCAGCATTCTTGTCCGTTTATATATACTTTAAAAAAAAAAAAAAAAAAAAAAAAAAAAATTAATATAGCTAGTATTTCAGCGAAAATTATGAACATACAAAAGTGGATTGCCTTGTCTACAACTTGGTTACAGTTTTTACCGGCCTTGGTGGCATCCTGGTTAGGTCATCAGTCTACAGGCTGGTAGGTACTGGGTTCGGATCCCAGTCGAGGCATGGGATTTTTAATTCAGATACTGACTCCAAACCCTGAGTGAGTGTCCCGCAAGGTTCAGTGTGTAGATGTAAACCACTTGCACCGACCAGTGATCCATAACTGGTTCAACAAAGGCCATGGTGTGTGCTATCCTGCCTGTGGGAAGTGCAAATAAAAGGTCCCTTTCTGTTAGCCCATGAAGTGGCGACAGCGGGTTTGCTCTCAAAATCTGTGTGGTCCTTAACCATATGTCTGACACCATATAACCGTAAATAAAAATGTGTTGAGTGCGTCGTTAAATAAAACATTTCTTTCTTTCTTTTTTTTCATTACAGTTTAAATGTTCAGGCATAAATCTATTTATAATGTTCTTGATTCTGAGTTATTATAAACTGTTTTAATACACGATTTAATTAACATTATAAAATTGAAATTGCATGTGTTTGTTCAACGAACGACCAAGGGACGGAGTTATTAGGTTTTTCTTTTTTTAAATAAGCCTGGAATTGTATAACTGTATGTATATTGCATCATATCATATTACACAATAAATGACCTTTAATGAACCCTGTTTGATCTTTTGAAATTATTTTATCTAGCACTTTTTTTATTTTGTTAGCAATACAGCCAGAGGCAAGTTTGAATATATGATTTAATAGTGCCTGACATTAGTCGCCAGTTTTTGTGTTATCAAAATGTTTAGTGTTATTGGGTTTTGGTATACGTGTAATACATCCTAATTGTGTAGTTAAACATTTCGTTTATATTTTAACTGTAATTAATGTACCTGACAATAAATTGGCCGAGATCCTTCCAATGTGTTGTTTCGATCATGCTGACGTTAATGACCATTTTGATCGTGCACCAATTATTTCCCAGTGTTATACTTTCTTAACACTGTGTACACTGGAAGTATCGGCCATCATCTATCAGTGTCCATTAATCATATAGAGCTAATTTCTCTATTTTAAAAGTCAGGGTTTTTGCATTATATTTGCATTTATTGTGTCTACTGTCTGCGCATGTCTGGGAATGGTGGACGTCTTTCACAGGAGCTCCGACAATTTTGTCAAAAGATAACTAAATATTTCTATTGAGACGAGAAAGTACCAGAAACGCAGCTAAGAAGATATTGGTTTGTAAGTCTACGATAAAAGAGCATTATATATCGAGCAAATGAACTGTATATTAATATAATATATATGCGAATGACTTACTTGTGAGTCTGTAAACAAGCTGACATATGTGCATTCACCACTCGAAGAATAGCCAATCAGTGCATAAAATGTACTAAACTTTGTGAGAATATAGCGATCTGCTCATATTTTTAAAATGAGAATATCGAAATCGCGGTTTTCAGACCAGCAAGAATGAATAATAAAAAAGCAGTTCTCAAAGTGGACAAATTGTATATCAATGGCAGAGAATACCTCCCCGAAAACCCTTGGGACCGAAGACCGCAGGAAAATAACGAGCCAAGAACAAATTACAAAACCACGCCAGAAAGTGCCAACAGAGTCGTCACACCAAAAAATGCACCAACATTCGAGGACACTAATCCATACACAGTACTCGCCAGCGTAAACTCCAGCTAGGACAGTCGTGGAGCGATACAACACGTAGACACCTGGATTAACGAACTCGTAAATGGCGAACGCAGCTGTCACATACTCTGTTAAAAACGGCAGGGGTAAAGTTGAACAAATAGTTGACATAAGAAATACGGATTGTAAACTTGCTTCTACGTGCACTATACTCCATACAGAATCACAAACAAAGGTATATGCTAGCAATGTGTTCTCCAGTTCCAGTGTGTATCCACCCAAAATGAGATCTTGTATTAATATGTGTAATGCAGTCAGTGAACCTGTGTCCGATATAACTCTTCCTTGTACTGATTTACAATCAAATATGCAGTTAAATAATGTGCCTCCCGATCAAAATATGTATATACCACAATTGTTACCTTGTATCGATATGTGTAGTTCAGTTAGTGAACCTGTGTCAAATGTAACTCTGTCTTGTACAGATGTACAATCTAATACGTATTTCAGTGATGTGTTCCCCCCGATCCAAGTATGTGTATCGATATGTGTAGTACAGATAATGAACCCGTGTCGAATGTAACTCTGTCTTGTACAGATGTACAATCTAATATGTATTTCAGTGATGTGCCCCTGATCCAAGTATGTGTATCGATATGTGTAGTACAGTTAGTGAACCTGTGTCGAATGTAACTCTGTCTTGTACAGATGTACAATCTAATATGTATTTCAGTGATGTGTTCCCCCCGATCCAAGTATGTGTATCGATATGTGTAGTACAGATAATGAACCCGTGTCGAATGTAACTCTGTCTTGTACAGATGTACAATCTAATATGTACTTCAGTGATGTGCCCCCCCCGATCCAAGTATGTTTATCGATATGTGTAGTACAGTTAGTGAACCTGTGTCCGATATAATTCTGCCTTGTACATATTTACAATCTAATATGTATATAAATGATGTGCACCCCGATCCAAATGTATATATACCACAAATGTTGTATGCAAGACAAATGTTGTCTTGTATTGATATATGTAGTACAGTTTGTGAACCTTCTAATATATCTCAACCGTGTACAGAATCACACTGTAATATGTATTTCAATGATGTGTCCTCGAAACCAAGTTTGTATAGACCAGAAATGTTACCTTTTACTGATACATGTGCCACAATTATTGAACCTGTGTCCAATATAACTCAACCTGATACAGAATGCCATAAAAAACCCATTTACTTTTGATATAGTAACTAAGTCGAGTGTGTATGAACCACAAACTATGCCGACTATAGAAATACCAACAGTTTTTAAAACCATTGAAGATATTTACATTGCAGAGTCACCTTCTAAATCAAATCACGTGTTGCCGAGTAGTCAGTCAACATTCTTGAGTTTAAATGTGTGCGGTTTGCGAAGCAAACTTCATATCCCAGAATTTGTAGATTTTGTATCAACATATGATATTATTTGTCTCACTGAAACTAAAACTGACGAACCGGATTGTATATCAAACTTTATACCAGGCTACAAGTTTTACCTTAATAACAGAAAAAGAAAGCTACGCCCATCGGGTGGGATAGCCGTTGGTATAAAATGTTCACTGGTTACCTGTATTGACTTAAATTTTACAAATAGCTCTGAGTATATCTCTTGGTTTAGCATACCACCCACTATGTTAGGCCTCACTGAGAAACTAACAGTCGGTGTAGTATATATACCTCCTATTGGGTCACCATATTATAAAAATGATTCATTTGATATTATTGAAGATGAGATAACGAAATGCACAGAAATAGGCAATCCAATACTTCTTTTAGGCGATTTTAATGCAAGGACAAAATGTGCTCCTGACTACATTATACCTGATACAGATACGAGAACATTGGATATTATCGAAACTGAAATGGTAGATTTCTTAAACGACGTGTTCAAACTAGAATCGATAAATGTACCTATTGATAGATCAAGTCAAGATACGGGAAACATAAATAGTAACGGCATTAAGCTGCTAAATATATGTAAATCACATAACCTTTACATCCTAAATGGTAGAGTAGGAAGTGACAAATATATCGGAAAGGTTACTAGCAAAGATTGTAGTATGGTAGATTATATCATTGGCACCTATCACATATTCGAAATGGCAAACAGTTTTCAGATAATTGAATATGATCCACTTTTTTCAGACATTCATTGCACTGTAACTCTTAGCATTAGTACTACACCGACAACAGGTTTGCACGACACTACCGAGGACATGCCATCACTTACCCACATACACATAACAAAAATGGGAACCCGATAAAGCTAAGGAATTTATAAATAATATCAATCAAGACAAACTTGAAAACATGCTCTTAATTCTTAACAACGATTCTGTCGAGATACAAGCGCGAGTTGACGCAGCAACCGAGGCTCTGGAAGACATATTTCTTGATGCTGCGATAAAGACATGTAAATTTCATGAGACGCATACTACCTTTAAAAAAGAGCACATCGTTGTTCATGATATATGGCGAGCTCGGAAGAAAGCCACTCAAATTCATTATACAACAAAAACTTGGGCCAGAATTGTAATGGGAAAACAAACACAGATTTCATTCTTGCTACACGAATTAATGTTGCGTGATCAGTTCTTGAATGGACACAGTTACAAATGGATAAATAATATCAAAACTATACTTGATAATCTTGGCATGTCAGACACATGGATGTACCGAAACTTTTAGTCCACTAAAATATTAATAGAACAAATAAAATTAAGGCAGCATGACCAGTACATTCAAAACTGGAACAGTAATAAAAATATATCTTCCAAAGGAAAAAATTACAATATCATTAAAGATAATCTTTGCTTAGAAAAATATTTTAACATGCTACTCGAACATATCTGGTCCAACCTTAATAAATACAGAGCTGCGAACCATTACCTACCAATTGAAACCGGACGATGGAATAATATCCCTTTAGAATACAGACTTTGCACACTTTGTGAAACGAACGACATAGGTGACGAATATCATTACCTGTTTATATGTAAATTGTTTCAAAGATACCCGCAAACTACTATTGAAACCATATTTCTATGTTAAACCAAGTACATTGAAGTACAATGCATTAATGAATACCCACAGAATTAGTTATCTAAAAAAACACATGCAAACTCATAAAAGAAATCATGAATAAATTTAAGAAACCATAAGTAGCAAACATATTACTTACTACACCATAAGCTATATGTATATACTATTGGTAAACTATTTCATTTACTGATTTTTGCATTTGTATTATAGCAGTACTACTACCAATATTATAATTATACTATTTTTGCTCCTGTAAACCATGTCCTACCATTGAACACATGTCCTCATATGCCGTAGAATACGGCCTGAGTGTAATAAATTTTTGTCTTGGCTTGTCTTGTCATTTATGT
>JAECMU010055038.1:0-15597 GCA_016106625.1 Dracogyra subfuscus | reverse complement strand
GGAGTAGGAAGGAATGTTTTAAATTAAATAGCGGGTGTGATGGGTCACAACTGGTGGGAGGAGGAAGGAATGTTTTAAATTAAATAGCGGGTGTGATGGGTCCCAACTGGTGGGAGTAGGAAGGAATGTTTTATTAACAACACACATAACACATTTTATTTATGGTCATATGGCATCGGATATATGGTTAAGGAGTACACAGATAATAAGAGAGGAAACCTGCTGTCTTCACTTCATGGGCTACTCTTTCTGATTAACAGCAAGGGAGCTTTAATATGCAGCATCTCACAGACAGGATGGTACATACCATGGCTTTTGTTATACCACTTGTGGATCACTGGCTGGATAGAGAAATAGTCCAGTAGGCCCACAGTTGAGGATTGATGCCAGACCGACTGTGTCTCAGGCAAGTGCTTTACTACAGGGACGTTATGACTGAGGTATGTACTGTCCTGTCTTTGGAAAAGTGCATGTAAAATTTCCTTTGCTGCTTTTTCAGTACAAGTAAACTATATGATGACAGTAGGTTCTCTGTCTCTGTCTGTCTGTCTGTCTGTCTGTCTGTCTGTCTGTCTGTCTGTCTGTCTGTCTGTCTCTCTGTCTGTCTGTCAAACAGACACACAAATTAACTTTTGCTCAGCTGATAGATCTCTTGTGTTTTAGGTGCAAATTTAAAGAAAACAAAACAGTCATCCGATCAGTGTGGTTCAGAGCACCCCACAGTTTGAGAACATTATGAGGTTTCATTAACACATATTTCTCTTTCTTTCACTCCATTTCCCTTTCAAACAAGCCCCTCTATCAGTCTGCCCACAACATGTGTGTGTTTAACACAAAATGACAACTCGAGCAGTGACAGGAAGCAATCAATAAGCAATTTCTCTCAAACACTTGGGTTCTGGCTTTGCCGCCTTGGAGCAGATTCGTTATTAGTTCCTCAAGAGATTGCTCAACAATCAGCCGACGGTACCTGCCTGGGATGTGCAGCACGAGATGACAACAGAAATTGTATTTTTAGTACAACTCCTTTAGCACTCAACAAGTGAAGAATTAGTTATGTAATATCATTGCCAGGGGGCACAACTCCAGCTTCTCAATTAATAAACATGACAGATATAGCTCCTACTGTATTCAAGAAGTGAAGAATTAGTTATAAATGTAATATCACCAAGGGGCACAACTTGTAACTCCAGCCTCACAATTGATAAACAGGACATATACAGCTTCTGTATTGAGGAACTGAACATGTAGTTGTGTAATGTCGTCACCAAGGGGCACAACTTGTAACTCCAGCCTCACAATTGATAAACAGGACAGATACAGCTTCTGTATTGAACTGAAGATGTAGTTGTGTAATGTCGTCACCAAGGGGCACAACTTGTAACTCCAGCCTCACAATTGATAAACAGGACAGATACAGCTTCTGTATTGAACTGAACATGTAGTTGTGTAATGTTGTCATCAAGGGACACAACTTGTAACTCCAGCCTCACAATTGATAAACAGGACATATACAGCTTCTGTATTGAGGAACTGAACATGTAGTTATGTAATGTCATCACCAAGGGAGACAACTTGTAAATCCAGCCTCACAAATGATAAACAGGACATATACAGCTTCTGTATTGAGGAACTGAACATGTAGTTGTGTAATGTCGTCATCAAGGGACACAACTTGTAACTCCAGCCTCACAAATGATAAACAGGACATATACAGCTTAAATATTGAGGAACTGAACATGTAGTTATGTAATGTCATCACCAAGGGAGACAACTTGTAAATCCAGCCTCACAAATGATAAACAGGACGGATACAGGGGTGGGTTTCCAATGTCAAGCAGATTTTCTTTTCTTTTCAACACATTTCCCTGGGGAGGATGTCTTTATCCTACCCCACTATAAACTCCCCTCACTACAATCTACACACCCTTGCTGAAATTTGTGCATGCGCACCTGACATACAGCATTCGCATATATTAAAAAAACTGAAGAATGAGTTAATTCATAAGGACAGACAACTCATAAAGCTGAAGACTGGCCTCAATATTGCAGTGGTTAAGCTACCGGACTGGATAGGTACTGGGTTCGCAGCTCGGTACCAGCTCCAGCCCACAGCGAGTTTAACGATTCAATGAATAGGGGTAAAGCCACTACATCCTCTTCTCTCTTAATCACCATTAACCACTAACAACTAACCCACTGTCCTGGACAGATGGCCCAGATAGCTGAGGTGTGTGTCCAGGACAGCGTGCGAGAACCTTATATAAGCATGAAAATAGAGTTAAAATGAAACTTCCCTTTGTTGAAACAAAATTTTGAAGGAAAGGAATGTTTCTATAATGACACCTCAGCACATTTTAAACTCTGGTTATTTAGAAAAAAGGAAGGAAATGTTTTATTTAACGACACACTCAACACATTTTATTTACAGTTATATGGCATCAGACATGGTTAAGGACCACACAGATATTGAGAGAGGAAACCTTCTGTCACCACTTCATGGGCTACTCTTTCCGATTAGCCCAATGAGCCCACCAACAGGGATCGATCCCAGACTGATCACACATCAAGCCAGCCCTGTACCATTGGTTTATATCACACCCCCTGTCTCAGATTATAGATATCTTTAACTGGCTGTATGGCATCTAATACAAAAACACTTTTTTTTTTATAAAATCACCAGAAAACCTTTTAAAGTAAAAATGTGTTCATGATTTATAGGTTGGGATAAGTTTCATATTGATTAATTAATCATCGGCTATAGGATGTCAAACATTTGGTAATTATAACATAATCTTAGAGAGGAAACCCATTACATTGTTCCATTAGTAGTTTAGGATCTACTATATGCACCATCCCACAGACAGGACAGTAGATAACACAGCCTTTAATATACCAGTCATGGCACACTTGCTGGAATGAGAAACACCCCAATGGGTCCAGCAACGGGGATCGATCTCAGACCAACCGTGTATCAAGCAAACACTTTACCACTGAGCTACATCCCACCCGACACAGAGGACACCTGCTGCTGTTACATACATCTAATCCACATCCTAAAGCAGCAAAGGAATCTTTTATATCCAGTCTTCCATAGTCAGAACAGACCAGCCTCGGCAGCGGCGTGCAGATACTGGGCTCGGATCCCAGCTGAGGCATGAGATTTTTAATCCAGATACCGACTCTAAACCCTGAATGAGTGCTCTGCAAGGCTCAGTGGGTAGGTGTAAACCACTTGCATTGACCAGTGATCCATAACTAGTTCAACAAAGGCCATGGTTTGTGCTTTCCTGTCTGTGGGATGCGTAAATAAAAGATCCCTTGCTGCCTGTTGTAAAAGAGTAGCCTGTGTGGCAACAGCGGTTTCCTCTCAAAAACTGTCATAATGACCATATGTTTGACGTCCAATAGCCGATGATAAGATAAAAAATTAATGTGCTCTAGTGGCGTTGTTAAATAAAACTAATTTTCCATAGCCAGATACCACGACTTTTGATGTACTCATAGTCACAGGATACTGGTTGGCATAAAGGAAAAAAACACCTGAGGTTAATGGCAAGTGCTCTATCACGGAGTCACATTCTGTCCCAGAGAGAGGAAACCTGCTTAGGTTGAAAAATACCACGTTCTTTGATATAACGGTTGAGGAGCGCTTCTTGACATATCAGAGTGGTGGAGAACAGACTGGAGTTATTATGTCTGTGGGATGGTGCACATAAACCTTTGGTAGCAGGTTTCCTTTCTAAAAATATATTTGAAAATTACCGAATGTTTGACATCCAGTAACTGAAGATTAATAAATCAATATGTTGTAGTGGTGTCATTAAACAAAACAAACTTTAACAATGACACACAGTCTTGTAGAAAGTAGCACACACTATAAACATCCAATTCTAATATAATAATCTATAATTAAAAAATGTTGCTTCTAACTGTCATCTATGACATAAAATCGTGGCTGAAGGGAGCACCGTGTATTGATTTGATGAGTTCCTGCTATACTAACACTTTTATTTTACCACAGTCAAAATTAACGTGCTCATCTGAGGCATGGTCAGTCTACCAGTCTACAGTGGGGCTACCGGTCTATTTCTCATTCCAGTCCATGTTCTGTAACAAATTTAACAAAACCCATAGTAAGTACTGTCTTGTTGGAAGGATGGTTCATATAAAAGACCCCTTGCTGCTAATAAAACATAGTACTCTGTGAAGTGGCAGCAGTGGGTTTCCTTTCCAGTTATCTGTGTGGTCCTTACCCATAATTTGATTGTTATTAAAATACATTTGCTATTATTTTATAATTCAGAAATTGTCGCTATTATATTGTAGGAGAAGGCCAAGTCAATTAGCAAACTTGTGCCGTATGCTTTCTTTTTTATGCAATAAATTATGTTTTCAATCAAACCATATGTCTGATGCCATAATACAAATGTGTTGAGAACATTGTTAAATAAAACATTTCTTTCTTTCTATTCTGGTGAATCTGTTTCTATCAAGTCTATCTGCATCAACCGTAGAAATCTAGAGGGATAGAGTTATACATCCCTCTTCATTATTAAAACATGATGCCCACTAAACACAGTAAAGTACAGAAAACAGTCGACCACACATGGCTTATTAGGCAATCAATAGCCATGCACTATTACACGACTATTACAGTAAACAATGTTCCGCTTGCTTTAAAACACACAAAACAACTTACCAGCTGACGAACATGATTATTGAACCAGCACAAAAAACACTTCCCAATTTGCAATAATTGCTTAAAGGTGTGTTTACACAGCGCAATTTGCAAAAACGATTTGTAGCATTGAATCCAGTTGGATTGTGGAATGATTCATTCATTGTGCTTGTAGTGACTGTTCAGCAAGTACGTAAAGCAATTATTTTTAATAACATAATTGGATTTGTTGTTTAATTTACAATAAGTTGGTTTGGTTTGGTGATAATGATAGCAAATCATTTCTTAAATAACAAAATCGCCATGACTGTAGTTTAACTTGAAACTAGCGACAATGTACCAGATACTATTGTGCTTGAAATATGTGCGCGGTCCTAAACAAGTCTGTTTGTTTTATTCAACGACACCACTAGGGCACATTAATTTATTAATCATCGGCTATTGGAGGTCAAACATTTGGTAATTTTGACGTATAGTCTTAGACAGGAAATCCACTACATTTATTCATTAGACAAGATAGGCCTAGTCAGGATAACACATACCACAGCCTTTGATATACCAGTCATGGTGTACTGGCTGGAATGAGAAATAAACCAATGGACCCATGCAAGGTTCTACTAAATATAGGGTGACCATTTTTGAGCGGAACTAAGACAGTCAAAGATGTTTACCATGGTGTCTAAAACAAGCAGCTTAGCCTCAATATGTCATCACATAATATACACAGTATTTTATATGCATCTTAGATAAATATAATCAGCACAGAAATAAATTCATGAACAAAAATGAAATCTTTCCTAAAGCCGTAATGCAAGAACAGACAGCAGTGGTATGTGGTATTAGGTTTGTTATGTAAATGTGATGAAAATAACAACTTTGATTATGTGCTTCCATTACACAATTAGCTTAGCAATAAACCAGTGTTGTGAAACCAGAAAATGATACATTTATTGATTGTGGTTAATGAACCTCTGGTGTATCTCAGTGGCAATCTTAGCACAATTATATAACACTGACAGGTAACATTGATTGCAGGTAATCATATTTCATATCAATCAGTTCCATGGGGTTTTAGTGGTGTGTTTTTCATTGTTGTTGTTATACTTTGCTTTGTGTTGCCTTGTGTTGCCTTGTATTGCATTGTGTAGCATTGCTTTGTTTTGCCCTGCTTTACGTTATATGCTTGCCTTGCCTTGCCTTGCCTTGCCTTGCCTTGCCTTGCCTTGCGTGCTTTGTCTTTTTTTCTTTGTCTTTTTTTCTTTGTTGTGTTTTGTTGTTTGTTTATTTGTATGTGCTTATATTAATATTGGAAATTGTTGAAGTTTTATCATTGATCACTGTCTATGATAGGTTTGCACCAATTTATTCACTTTCATTATACATTCACAATCAGTTTAAATTGTATGAAGATAAGAAGGATATAACTTAACTTAAATGCACCTGTATTGTCATGTTTCCAAGAATAGACTCTTTTTGTCACGCATTTTCACCGTGCCACCTATTTGGGGTGAAGCGTAACCCAGTAGTAAAGCGGTCACTTGATGTGCAGTTGGTTTGGGATTGATCTCTGTCAGTGGGCCCATTGGGCTATTTCTCGCTCCAGTCATGACTGGTATATCAAAGGCCATGGCATGTGCTATTCTGTCAATGGGATGGTGCATATAAAAGATCCTTTGCTGCTAATCAAAAAGAGTAGCCTATGAAGTGGTGACAGCGGGTTTTCTCTCTCAATATCTGTGTGGTCCTTAACCATATGTCTGACACCATATATCCATAAATAAAATGTGTTGAGTGTGTTGTTAAATAAAACGTTTCCATTTCCTTTACCACCTATTCAGTATCATTGTCTTCTTTATGTACACATGTAAATATCCTAAACCCAGCATACTTGCATCACTTCCATTATCTAAACATTATCTAAATAATTATCTATATAATTACAGTTAATATTTCCACTGATAATCGATTATCAACGTTTATAATAAATCATCACGTAGGTAGAGCCCAACCAATCAATATATAATTGATTACCGGACGATCGCAGCTAATATCCAGCTAACATTCAGGCCTATGTTTCTACATTCAGGTATGAAAAGTCTCTCATCCTGTGTTAGGTTGGGGATTTTTGTTCAGAAATGGAGCTATGTTCATATAATAGTGATAAACGTCCTTAGGTGCAAGTACAGTATAAACTAACTTTTGTCGTTTAGAACTTATAGTTTGTCAGAAACAGAGCCAAACATGAAGCTTTAAACTTGAACTCAATGTAATTCCTATTTATCATATAATATCTTACATTTTCACTGCAACCAGAGTATGTGATATTTTTCATATCACATACTTTGTAAATTAGATGTAAAATAATCTATGTCATGGTACTAGGTTTATTGACATTTAAACAAACGTACTTGGGTGACACTCCATAATTGATGTATGCATTCATAGTCATCAAACAAAAACATTTCAATAGCAATTTTACAATGAAAGCTGTCCAGCATTCAGAAAACAAAAAATGTTATGCATTAGTTTATTATTATGTAAGGATATCCACAATGATAACATTTGAATTTGACGTCATTTCCATTCAAAAAGACACAGTGTCACATATTCTTACGTCATTTGAATATCTAGTAATGGCTGACTGGAATTAAAGTTGCGTATACAGTTTACAAAAACATGTTTGTATTAAGCTTGAGATTATATGATAAAGAGATTATTACCCGTGTGTGTTTTGGTATCATCAATATCATACCGAAAAACACTCTGGTAATAACCTACATCTCACCTTTTTTCTTCATCAAGTTGAGACAGTAACATACATGTATTATTAATATAATCAATGACTGTTAGTTAAATAGAGTAAAAGTTTGTTTTATTTAACAACGCCACTAGAGCACATTGATGTTTTTGGCTATTGGATGTCAAACATATGGTCATTCTGACACTGTTTTATTTTAGAGGAAACCTGCTATCAGCACATAGACTACTCTTTTACAATAGGCAGCAAGGGATCTTTTATTTGCACTTCCCACAGGCATGATAGCAGAAACCATGGCTTTTGTTGAACCATTTATAGATCACTGGTCGGTACAAGTGGTTTACACCTACCCATTGAGTCTTGCAGAGCACTCAACTCGGGGTTTGGAGTCGGTATCTGGATTAAAAATCCCATGCCTCAACTGGGATCCGAGCTCAGTACCAACCAGCCTGTAGTCTGATGGATTAACCACTGCACCACTGAGGCTGGTTAGTTAAATAGAAATACTTGTGAAGATTGGGCTGTATAACAAGAAAGTTAATCTGTGTCTGTCTCATTATATGTTTTAATTAACACAAACCTATATGACCCACTCCCTTGACTATAACAAAAGTAAACTTTGTTTTGTTTAACAACACCACTAGAGCACATCGATTAATTACTCATTGGATATTGGTAATTCTGACTCGTAGTCGACAGAGGAAACCCACTACATTTTTTTTAATTGCAGAAAGGGATCTTTTATATGCACTTTTCCACAGACAGAAAACACATACCAAGCACTGGTTGGAACAAGAAAAAATCCAATCAGCTGAATGGATCCACCGAGGTGGTTCGATCCTGCGACACAAGCACCTCAAGTGAGCACAAAACCAACTGACTGAGCTAAATCCTGCCCCCGACTGTAATGAATGCAAATATCCTTAATTCACAGCATACATCTGTTCAAAATACAGGGATCAATAGTTTCTTTATAGACAGAAATCCATTCACCAATTTTAACAATTTTACCAGCCTGGGGTGCAAGAGGTTGCAAGATTGATTTCCAATTACCTTCTATATAGACTCTGTGATTTTTTCCATTTCAAGCATTCCCCACAATTGGTACATCGAAGGCCACAGTATGTAGTACATACTGAATACTGTCTTGTCTATGGGAACGGGACAGGACATACCCCAGTGGTATAACACCCACTCGATGCGAGGTCAGTTTAGGATCGATCCCTGTCAGTGGGCCCATTGGTCCATTTCTCATTTCAGCCAGTGCATCAATTTTTTTTTTTTTTTTTTTTTTTTTTTTAACGACGCACTCAACACATTATAATTACGGTTATATCGGCGTTGGACATATGGTTATGTCGAGAAAACCCCCAGTGGTTAGCTGACGGGGATCGATCGTAGAACAACCACGCACCAGTGCATCAAAGACTGGTATATCAAAGGTCATGGTATGTACTGTCCTGTCTGTAGAATGGTGCATGTAAACAATTCCTTGCTACTAATGGAAAAATATAGCGGGTTTCTTGTCTGAGAGACTATGTGTCAAAATTATCAAATGTTTGACATCTAATATCCGATGATTAATTAATTAATTAATCAATCAATGTGCTCTAGTGACAAGAAACTTTGTCTATGGGAAAGTATATACATAAAAGATTCCTTGCTGTTTTATTGTTAGGAATATGTTATGTGGTGGCAGTGGATTTCCTTTCTTTCAGTGGCGGGATGTATCCCAGTGGTAAAGCACTCACTTGATGCATGGTCTGGCTGGGATCAATCTGTTTTGGTGATTCATTCGGCTATTTCTTATTCTAGCCAGTGCACACCAACTAGTATATCAAAGGCTGAGGTATGTGCTCTCCTGTTTGTGGAATGGTGCAAAAATTAAAGTTTGTTTTGTTTAATGACAGCACTAGAGCACATTGATTTATTAATCATCAGCTAGTGAATGTCAAACTTTTTGTTAATCTGACATAGTCTTAGAGAGGAAACCCAATACATTTGTCCATTAGTAGCAGACGCAGACAGGATAGCACATACCATGCCTTTGATATACCAGTCATGGTGCAGTGGCTGGAGAAATAATCTAATGGGGCCACCAACAGGGATCGATCTTGAATCGACCACATTTTACCACTGGATTATACATATATGTGTGTCCTGCTCCTGGGCCGTCTGTCCAGGACAGTGGATTAGTTATTAGTTGTTAGTGAGAGAGAAGAGGATATAGATGTCTTACACCTACCCACTGAATAATTAAAACTCACTCTCGGTGGGAGCCGGTGCTGGGATACGAACCCAGTACCTGCACACCTTAAGTCTTAAGTTTAACCAAAAATTTTACACCATCAAGGTACCGTAAGTACTGTCTTGTATAGCTCCACAGTATATCAACAAACTTGTTGCTAATCAACTAGAAATAGATTTGTTATTTGTAATGTGGACCCATGTTTAATTAGTCCATGAGGTATTAAATAAAATATAAATATCACAGCTAGACGGAGCTAATCTTCACCTGAATAAAATGGTGGAGTAATTAATGTCTTCTACTAGAACCTGCTGTTCTTACATAGTAGCAACAAGAAATAGATATACTTGCTACTGTCGACCTGTCTAAAATGGATTCAATGGAGACTGATGACATTAGCTGGTATAAAGATATTGCTGGATTAGACAGGTTTTATCCAACCTATTGTCACTGCCACTGGATGGGACGTTGAGATCATGCTGGTTTACACACACAGTTGGTTTACACAGTTGCTGGTTTGGGCAAAGTTCACTGTATTTTCACAATTAGATGGTTATGTTGATGTTACTATATATTATTTACTATGTACATTAAGATGCAAGAAACATGTTAGTGGGTTTTTTTGCTTAATGATACCGTTATCTGGGGCTCATTGATTTAGTAATCATTAGTCAATGGATGTCACACATGTGGTCATTCTGACGATGATGATTGTGATAATGATAGTGATGATAACAGCAATGATGACAAAAGATTTTCATATATTATTTGATTTTTAAAATGATAATTTAATTTATTTCGAACACAGTACTCTGTATGTGGTGATTATAATTTGTTTTTGTTTTAAAAACTAATGTTGACGATGATGATAATGGTTATTACAAAACTTTTTTTTTCTTTAAAAAAAGAAGATAATTACGGTACATTTATTTTCCAGACAATATGACCGTGCTCTCAGTGGTGTAGTGGTTAAGCTATCAGACTCAAGATTATTAGTTACTGAGTTTGCATCCTAGTACTGCTTCTGATCATATTTTTTATCAGTGTTCACAATGATGAGGGTGATCATCAAAATGATGATCACAATTTAATGGTATAAATAAAAGTATACTCTTTTCATTTTAAAGTGACAGACCCTATTTTCTAAACAACATATTTTTTACTATTAAATTTTTTTTTCGTATTTTAAATTAGATATTATTTGCATTTTATTGTTTCAATTATCCATTTTCACATATCCAAAACGTTTTTCTGGTCATCCTGGTGTTTGTAATAACACAAAATTATTCTAAATGTGCACATACCTCTGAGAAGTAACAGCTAGATCTGGTTGTATTTGTGTATGGTATTTTTCTGTTCTTATGTTACAAGCTTTTATTTCATTCTATTGCAACTTTATCCAGATGTACAGTATTACAGGTTTGTAGATTAACCAAACAGTGTCCATTGTTCGATGGTAAAAAAAAAGAAGGAAGGAAACGTTTTATTTAATGACATACCTAACACGTTTTATTTATGGTTATATGGCATCAAACACAGATATTTAAAGAGGCAACCCACTGTCACCACTTCATGGGCTACTATTTTTTATTAGCAGCAACGTGATGAGAAGAAATCAGGACTTGGCTATTGACGGGGATCGATCCTAGAAGAAAACAAGACTGTACTTACAATGTGGCCATTGGTCTGCGTGATCGTTCACCCTGCACAGCATCAAAGAAAGCAGCATTCCAGAACCTCAGTGACTGCCATATTGGCTGATCTCTCAAGTAGTTGTATAGAAAATGTTTCACATCCATGTCAGTTGGGTGACCATGACCTGCATAGCAATAAAATTAAAACATAATTAGTTGTGTCAAATATGAAAAGTTGGATAAATAAAAAAAGTAATTAAAAAACACCACAACAACAACAACAAAACCCCACAAGAAACTAGTAATAGTCCATGTACATGTAGTTGTATAGAAAATAGTTTTTCCATGTTGTGTAGTTGGTCATGATCTGCATTTTTACAAACCATTGATAAAGTAATAGTAAAGTTTATTTTGTTTAACAATACCACTAGAGCATATTGATTTATTAATAATTGGCTATTGGATGTCAAATATTTGGTCATTGTGAGATATAGCTGGTCTTCAGAGGAAACCCACCACATTTTTCAATTAACAGCAAGAGATCTTTTATATGCACTTTCCTACAGCCATGACAGCACATACCACATCCTTTCATATACTAGTTGTGAGGCACTTAGCATTAGCAGCCAGGGACAGCCAGGACAGCCAGGACAGCACGTACATAATAGTTATGAATAATCACGCATTTAAAAACATTTAAAAAAATAAAGTGAATTATTTATGAACTTTGTCAAACTCAGGTTTTGAAAAATGTAGATCCCTGCATCCCTATATTAATGCATGAGACGGTGGACAGATTAAAATATGATATGAAGTTAATACGAGTAGCCTCCCTTTGAAATATTACTTTCCAAACATCTCACATCTGTGTACTTTTTGATAAATAACAGTTCCCGATGTCTTCAATGAGATCAACTCACTAACATGTCAGTGTACACATCAATTAACCCATTTTGTCCATAGCATTTTTTGTGAGATCAACACAACACCTATTTTTGCAGCAATCAGTTAAGTAACATGTATACATGTAGTTATCTAAATCTAGCTAAACATTAACATACCATTACAAATATATCTTCCTAAGTTGGCAAGTTGCAACCAAGGGAGTTATCTGTGAACAGTTATTTCGAAGTCATAATGAAAGAACATTTCTCACATTTCATTTCAACTTATCTTCATGCATGTATCCAATTAAAGCGGGCAGCATAGCCCAGTGGTACAGTTCCCACCTGATGCATGGTCGGTCTAGGATCGATCCCCGTCAGCTAACCACTGGGGTTTTTCTCGACATAACCATATGTCCGATGCTGATATAACCGTAATTATAATGTGTTGAGTGTGTCATTAAAAAACAGAAAAAGAAAAAAAAGTATCCAATTAAAGTTCAAACACACTGTCCTTGGCACACACCTCAGCTATTTGGGCTGTCTGTTTAGGACAATGGGTTAGTTGTTACTTCTTAGTGAGAGAGAAGAGGGTATAGTGGCCTTACATCTACCCACTGAGCCCTTATGAACTCGCTCTGGGTTGGAGCTGGTACCAGGCTGCGAACCCAGTACCTACCAGCCTGTAATCCGTTGGCTTAACCACTGTGCCACCAAAGTCAGTCACAATTTTCACAATGGTATTCCGACAAAGTTGCAGCAAGCTTGAACAGTAAAAACAAAAAAGAGGTTGATCTCAGGATTAGCGTACTAAAGCCAATTTTGGCGCGATTGTTCGTGTCAGCTTTTACCAGTCGTCTTTAAATATATAAATTTTAATCTTTGTTTGTTTTGATTTAACAATGTTGGACACCTAGACAAAACATAGAAATAAATGTGTCACATTATTATTGCGAAGAACACAAACTCGCATTTTTCAAATTAATATTATGATTGCATTAATTTCAGGATCTACGGTATATGTTCAATTACTGATTACATTAATATATGTAGAGAGAGTTGAAACTTGCTTGTAGAAAATACATGCATGGAAAGTATACTTCATCTTAGTCTTAAAAAACAGGCCATTAAAGCAAGCCTGTCACCATCACCAACATTGATATAATACATTATTATGAAGAGATTTTTCTTCTTCGAAATTCAAACACAAAATATCAGGGGAAAATATTCTATTGTATAAGAATTGTCCTTTTTCTCTTTGTTTTAGGTTTATTTGAATATGGGGAAAATATGCACATAAACTATGTGAATTGGCAAACCTGTTTACACAAAGATTTGCCATGATTATTTTTTTTCATATTCGGATGAACGTAAAAGAAATAACAGACAATCCGTATAAAGAAAATTGAAACATTATATTAACAAAAACACAAATAATTTTCTTTTTTTAATTCCTAATTGATTTCAGAACAATAACACTCAATAATCTAAACAACCAGTATAAAATGTCATCATCTTATTTGACTTTTCTTGATAACATTTTTACATTTGTTGAGAAATGAACGAACTTGTGTAGTTACAGCTAGATGACTGAGGGTTGCCTTTAATACAGAATAATGAATATAATGTAAATTTAATTACTTCATGCATATACATGTAGCTGGTGCTGAGTCTGTGTTAATGACTGATCACTCTAACTACACGATGTGGTGCTATAATTTAGTATAAACTGTTTATCGAGGCTGGCGATTCTCCCCTGATGATCACAGCTCAGTGTTGAAGTAAACACTCAGTAATAGCTAATAACACACGTGTCCACAGCCTCCAATATCAGACCATCACATGCACAAACAAAGGAAGGATGCCAGTGTTTGTTTAACACCTTCTTTGATCGGTGGTGGAAACAAAATGTAGTCTGCAAATGCTAGTTTATGATTAATTAGCCAATAGGCCTTTCCCAATATTTTATAAGTACACATATTATTGCATAAATCAAGATGACAGAAACCATAATGATTAAACTATTTTTATTGTGACTATCAAGAAGGATATAAACAGAAAGACAAAGAAGACATTGATTAAATAATGGAGAATGTACAAGCAAGTGTAGATTTGTGGATAATAATTTGCATACCTTGTTAATTATATTTCATGAACCCATACTTGCGAGTGTATTTTCCAAATTAATCATTTATTTATTATGTTTTACTGATTGCCAACTTAACTACTATTATATATTTTTTAATTAAAATATTTGTTGAAATGGGAAGGAATATTTTCCATACTAAAATCCCCAAGTGACAGGATCATTTCAGTCGTAACCTGAACGATTCAGCCAAGAAATTTTCAGCAGTACTAATTATGATATACCATACATGTATGATATGTGTTAAACATGTAATCTATGATATACCATACATGTATGATATGTGTTAAACATGTAATCTATGATATACCATACATGTATGATATGTGTTAAACATGTAATCTATGATATACCATACATGTATGTATGTGTTAAACATGTAATCTATGATATACCATACATGTATGATAAGTGCTAAATGTGATTTACAGTTTAACATTCAACAATCTTCATGATTTTCCATCGGAATACATGACTATCAGTGTAGTATTAGGTTCATAAGGCTTACACTGCATGTTTATTCAATGATTCTAAATGCAAAATAAGGCAAATCTTTACATGCAGGGTTGGTTTGGGATCGATCCGTGTTGGTGGGTCCATTGGGCTATTTTTCGTCTCAGCCAGTGCACCAAAACTGGTATATCAAATACTGTGGTATATGCTGTCAGGTCTGTGGGAAGCGCACATAAAAGATCCCTTGCTGCAGTAGGAAAAATGTAGCAGGTTTCCTCTGATAAATATGTGTCAGAATGACCAAAAGTATGACATCCAATAGCTGATGATTGATTAATCAATGTGGTCTGGTGGTGTCGTTAAACAAAACAACCTCAACCTCAAACTCTAAACACTGTTTCAGTAAAATCTTCAACCAATGGGTTTGGGACATTTATGAAAACTACTTAAATGTGCATTTGACTTGAGTTAAATATTGGTTTGTAATGTCGTTTCATTCACTCCAAATTGCTCTTTAAACCATTCAGTTTGAGAATGTTCTGAGACACTGACACAATGAAAGAAGCCGGAGATTTTAGAAACCATATTTAACTACCCAAAAAGACCCTGAATTAAAAAGTAAAATAAAGGTTGTTTTATTTAATGATGACACTATAGAGCACATTGATTTTTTTATCTTATCATCGGCTATTGGACGTCAAAAATATGATCATTCTGACACTGTTTTTTAGAGGAAACTTGCTGTCGCCACATAGGCTACTCTTTTATGACATGCAGCAACAGTGGCGTAACT
>JAECMU010055006.1:0-12105 GCA_016106625.1 Dracogyra subfuscus | reverse complement strand
CCGGCTCTACCATCAAACCGCCACCACCTCGTCCGGAAAATACCAATTGCTCGAGTTCCCCTGTCATAATAAAGAGCTCTTTCGGATTACTAATGAACAAATTCTAGCTCTCACTCCTGTTTCAATTTAGAACGACCATCAAAATTGCGCCAAATTCCTACATTTAAATTGCGCTCATAACCTTATTTTCGGACACACCCATTGGGGTATCAAAATTCAATAGCACCCACATAACCCCCACCTGCCACCAAGTTGATTGGACTACTGGTTCTCCCTTGAACCTGATAGTGCAGGCGGTCCTCTCTTACCCTCCCCTACACCTTTCCTGTCTCAGACGGAGGGATCCGGCCAAGGCCGGTCCCTGCGACTGCGACAGGCGTACGCTACAACAGCTTGTTCTGAATGTGTACGTAAAAAACTTAGAACTTAGAACTTAGAACTGGGACAGACCCTAGTTTCAACCCATGAAAATAAACAGTAAATTTAGTTAATCTACAAACATGTAACACATTTGGTAAAGTTACAATTGAGTGAAACATGAATCTATGACTTTGAAATGGTAAAATACTCTCTAAAAATAGACTAAAACTTGACTCCATAACTGTTACTTCTCAGACACACAATCTTTTTTTTAAATAAGAGAAATGCATTTTGTGATGACAAAAACACTTTGAATGTACAGAAATGGATAATTTAAACAATAAAATCAAAGTAAAGTATAATTTCAGTTATCAAAAATGGCTCTAATAGTAAAACAAATATGCCTTATGGTTTAAAAACTTGGGTATGTCCCTTTAAATAATAAATTTTAGTTCTTGCTATAATGTTGAATTTGATCTATTTCAGTCAGTCTGTGTAATGCCAAACTGAAGGTACCGATCACTTGTAAGATTCGAGTGTTTGAAAGCATTGAGAAAACTGTTGAATATGCAAAAATGTTGGAGGAGGCCGGATGCCAGGTTTGTGTTCATTTCATTGAAATATATTAATGGATCATGAGGGTAGGGTTAATAGGGGACATAACAGTCCAGTCCCCACACCCATCTGGATGGGATGCCTGTTTTCCACATTACCCATATTAATATCATATGAGTCATTTATTAATTTTTGTGACGTTGCCTACATTTTCATATCTCACGTGAACACAGGCATGTTTTAGATTATCACTATATCAGGTTGCAGTAGTCTCATTGACGTGGTTCATATTATTAGTTCAAAGGGTCTTTTATGGGGGATGGGGTGGAATCTTGTGCCTGCCCTTTCAGAACTGATAGATCCACCCATAGCTAATATGTTTCTACATGTAGCTATGACCTTTTTAGGATGTAGCAGAAAAAATAGCTACTTAATGTTTACAATGTTTGAAAAGGTATTTGGAATGTTAAATATTGTATTCATGCAAACAAAATAACCCCCAAAACTGTTTTTCATTGTGATTTTGGTGATTTTAAAAAACATGTGGCACATCATATACATGTACAGTTCAAAATTATGTTCAGTCTCTTGTTCTGAGTAGGACAGATTTAAAATATGCTGCATTCAGTAATATTGAAATAAAAGTTTGATGAAATGTTTTAATTCTTTCTTGGGATTGATATTTTTCAATACTAAATTGTTATTTTTGTAATTTATTTTATTACAGTTGCTCACTGTTCACGGGAGAACTAAAGAACAGAAAGGACCTTTGACTGGTCTGGCAAACTGGGAACACATCAAAGCTGTGCGGTTAGTGGATTGTCAGCTTAATGTATGTAGGAGCTATCCTGACCTTGTAGACTTTGTAACATGATTCAAACCAATACATTGTGTACATCATTTTTAGCCGCACATAAATGAAACCTTGATTTAAGATTATAAACCTGTTTTGCAGCAGTTGGTTTTCTAAGTTAATATCTAAAGTTAAACTGTTATTAAGAGCACATTTTGTATTTTATTAATGATTGATGGATATTTTCAGTGGTATAAAGATTAGCATATTGAACCTAAATTTTATTTATTTTAATGACCTGTTTACCATTTTCAGAATGTTAAATACCAGAATTATTGTTTTTTTAAAATTTATATCTGTGAAATTCTTACATGTTTAAAGTGTAAACATACCCATATTATTGATTTGTGTTTATACTAGTGAAATACTGTTTCACAATGTAACTATACCTGTATCATTGGCTTACATTTCCAGACAGAATGTAAAGATACCAGTGTTTGCGAACGGCAACATCCAGTATTTATCTGATGTGGATCGCTGTATTGCAGAGACTGGAGTTCAGGGCATCATGTCTGCAGGTAGGTGTGCAAGAATTACACACACCTGTACATTTTCTTCTTCTTCTTTTTTTATACCAATAAAAAACCTTTCTGTCTTGTATTCCTTTCACTAGAGATGGCACCTCCCCATCTACTTTATATATAATTCTTGCAGCCCTGACCACAAAATAGCTTGTGATATAATTAATTGAAATCTGCATTAATTGTAGACAGTGCTATATGTTGTGGGAACTGAGAGTTTAATCAGTATCAGTCACTGCAGGCAAAAGGTTGTTTGGTCTTCAGGGTGAGACCTAAATGTGTAGCCCTTGTTTTTTATTTATATTATTGCATCAGAATGCATCCCTCAAAATGTGCAAGGACAATCCCTAATGCAGCTGCAAAAGGTTGTTGCAAATTATTGGGTATTTACCTTTTTGATGTACAGTGGACTTTGTCTAAATCGGAACTCTGCGTAAACTGGTCCATTTCTAGAGCTCCATCCAGCTACCATTTATCTATTAGGTATAAATCTCTGTCTAATCTGTATTCTGTCTATTCCGAACTCCGGATAAAAAATAAAAAATGAAAGAACCGTTCATGCATTAATTACCTCTGTCTACACCGGATTGGTAATTGACTGAATGACGGGCTGCTTAATTAGTTGACCAATGATCGTCAATTGCCAAGTAGTCAGAATGCCATCGCAAGATCAAATACAAAATGTAATCACACCCATGTCAAGTTTACTCTTCTTGCGGTAGGCTGTTAGATACATCGGATTAATGTTAGTGTGTGTGTTGATACCGAACTGATTTCACTCTTATGAATTCGGCATGTATAAATATATTTTCTTGTTTAGAATATCAGTGTCTGTATATGCAAGGTGTTTTTGGTTGTCTTAATAATTATAAAAAGCCCAAACTCAATTTTGTATTCAGATAATTTTGTACATATAAAAAAATAATGTTTTAGGACAGAAAATAAAATTTTACCTAGTACAACTATTAAAATGACCAGAAACACATTTAATATGCAGCCATTAATATTTTATGCAGAAAAATATATGGCTTACAATGGCTTGTATGACTTTCCCAACCATCAATGGGTTCAAATATCATTGTTATATCGCGAGTTGTCAATCATTCAAGAGCCATAACTCTGGATGAACTCTGTCTAAATCTGTCCTCTATGTAAACTGGACCATTTTGACAGTACGAAGTGAGTCCGGTTTAGACAGGAGTCCACTGTATGTATTAAATTAACACCAGGAGATGATCTGAATTCCATGGACATGGGTATTTAGCTCGGTGGTAGAGCGGTCGCCTGTCTTGCAGTGGATGATAAGACCCATCAGTTGCCTTCAATGGACTTGTTAGGTTTATCACTTTTCCACAAAATGCCCTATGACTGGCCTCCCAAAGTTTGTGGTATCTTCTGTTTTGTTGTTTGGAAAGTGTGCATAGCATTCATTAATTCATTCAGTTCAACTTATTTTCATGCTAATATCTAATTGTGGCTCAAGCATTCTGTCCTGGGCACACACCTCAGCTATCTTAGCTATCTGTCTAGGACAGTGAGTTAGTGGTTACATGTAGTGGTTAGTGAGAGAGAAGTCAGTGAAGTTGTCTTAAACCTACCCACTGAGGTGTCATCGCTCTGGGTAGGAGCCAGTACCAGGCTATGAACCCAGTACCTGTCAGCCTTATGTCCAGTATAAAGCTGACCATATGTTAAACACCCAATAGCTGTAATTAAAACCAACTATTACAACCCACATTCTAACATCAGTGGACCATGTACAGGTAGTTTGGCTAAAAGTAATAAATGTCTCTATGTGGTATTTCTTTTTGAAACTAATTGAAATATACACATTGAAACCTCAACAAACCAGATCCTTATTAAACAAACGTTTCTTCAAATCCACACATTTTTTACAATAGGTTTTTAAATATCCGTACAGAACAGAATCTCTCTAAATTGGATACTCCTTATAGGTAGTACTAAACCAAATAACTTCTGGCTGGGTCAACTTTTGATAGAGAAATGAACACTACAAGTCCTGTGATTGTTTATAAATTATGTGAGTGTGTTGGTGGTAAAAAATGATAGTTTCATCTTGGTGAAAAAAGTATGCAAGTTTATTTAATCTAGTACCAATGTGTCAAGTAGCCTTTTGCTTGAAACATGTATGGGGGGGTATCTGTAAAAAAAAAGTACTCCAATTTTGTGCGGAACTAGGGTAGTCATAGACGCTACCCGTTATCTCAGAACCAAGCAGCTTGACCCTTAATTTTCTCAGGTTCACTTGAAGTATGAGGGGTGGTAGTATTTATATCTGTGGTGTTTATGTCGATTGATACACTGCAGGTAGGAGTTTTAGTGACATTTTACTGTTGTCATCTATGGGATTTGATTTGGTAGTATACACCCTGAAAGTAAATTTTTTACTTTGGTTCCTTGGATGTTTCAATTAGAGAGGGTTCACTAATAATACAAGGAAATAGAGGGAGTGAGCTCCGTGGTCTAGTGGATAAGCTGCTGGACAATCAAGCTGACGACAGTGGTTCAAATCCCGTCAAAGCTGGCTCACACAATCATTCATCTTTCTCATCTATCACCCTCTGCTTATCATTCTCATGATCTTAATATAAAAAAACTTTCCAATTTCTCCCACGATTTCAATCTGTTTCGACCCTTTCTGTCAGTTTTCTCTGATTCTGTCTTCTGAGCTATCGGCTACATGTCTCAACGTCCTCCACGAGCGCAGTCTCTGTGCATTTCTCTGCACCTACCTGGCATCCTCGTCCTCTGCCGCTAATAAAGCTGGTCTGACCCATGGCACTAACTAACGACCGCCAGTAGTAGGGGTGCATAGTAGGTGATTACAAGTGCCTCTTAACAATGCCAGAAGTAACTACTGAACACTCCCCGAAGTGGTCAGACAAAGCCCACAGCTAAAAGCTGATGGAGAATTGCAGGTGTGTGGCACAGACAGCCACACGAGACAAGCACCTGTCGCGGTTGGAGAGACAAGGACTGGGATATGGAGGTGAACAGCGAAAGAAGTTGAAAGATAGGAGGAGTTGCCAGATCGGGAAGAAATGAGATGGAATTCAAAGGAGAGAAAGGAAAGGGGGCAGTGGGATAAAAAAAAAAAAAATAGAAGGAAGGAAGGAAATGTTTTATTTAACAGTGCACTCAACACATTTTATTTACGGTTACATGGTGTCAGATATATGGTTAAGACCCACACAGATATTGAGAAAGAAACCCAGTCGCCACTTCATGTGTTACTCTTTTTGGATTAGCAGCAAGGGATCTTTTATATGCATCACCCCATAGACAGGATAGTACATACCACAGCCTTTGTTACACTGGTTGAACCACTAGTAACAGATGTGATGGTCTCACCTCTGTTTTGTCCTTGTGTTTCAGAAGGAAATCTTCACAACCCAGCTTTGTTCCACGGCACCAGTCCTCCGGTCTGGCAGATGGTTAATGAGTATCTCGAGTTTGTCGAGATGTACCCCTGTTCTACCTCGTACATACGTGGTCACGTTTTCAAAATAATGCACCATGCGTAAGTTTTACAACTCTCAAAACCACTATATGACTGAGCATGTTACATGTAC
The DNA here is from genome assembly GCA_016106625.1 of Dracogyra subfuscus. Taxonomy (NCBI): domain Eukaryota; kingdom Metazoa; phylum Mollusca; class Gastropoda; order Neomphalida; family Peltospiridae; genus Dracogyra; species Dracogyra subfuscus. The sequence continues at coordinate 6,223 of JAECMU010055006.1, read as the reverse complement.
CTCCAATATAATTTGGCAAATAATATTATGTTTTTGAATAGATACTTCCAATTTTATCTAGTTAGCATTGAGTTTGTCACACACGTTTATCATGAACTCTCATTCTTTTTTATTTATGTTTGAAAACTTCTGAAGATCACCAATACTAAGCAATAGAAACAAAATGAAATGATCTTAAAACGACTGATGATTATAAGCTATACTGTGAACTCAACACAGGCCAGTAATGGTTTAGCATTATACACAACTGTCTGATATTAAAGATGTTTACTGAATTTGTGATTTCCAGGTTGGAAGTTCATAAGGATGCAAGACAGAAGGTTGCTCTTGCAAAAACCATCAACGATTTCAAAGCTGCCAGTGAATTTCTTGAACAGAAGTGTCAGGTACTGAATGTCATCCTGAGTGTTAATTTTTCATATTAACCCAACCTCTCAGAATTTTCCATAGAGCCAATAGCATCCTTTTATACACTTCATTTTCATCATAATCAAGTGTCCCTACCATTCTGAATGAGTAACCTATATTTGGTGGTTGGTTTCATCTCTAGACAATATGTCATAATTGCCAAATGATTGTCACAATAATAACCACAGCTTTTGGTTTAACTTTCCTTTTCTTCATATGGTAAATAAAAAATTGACATGCTGTTTCATTTACATATTTACTTGTTTTGCAGGCCGATGTAGAGAAGTATGAAAAAGACCCAGGAGCATTCAAGTGTCAACTTCCACTTCCCTACTGGTTGTGTCAGCCATATGTCAGACCTAGGTACATATTGAAAAAAACTAAAAACCATCCACACCCGTGCGCACCCCCTACCCCACCCTCATTACCTGTTTAATAATGTTGTTGCTTTATGCATGATACAAGAAAAGTACTGCATCAAATGTAAACCACAAATCTGGCAGCAGGCTACAAAGAACATGCCGAATATTTTTAAAGTGCCAGACTTGCAAGACCTGTACCAAGCTTTGGTGTGTTTTGGAATGAATTTTAGGGTTTTTTCCATTCATGGATGCATCTCTTCATCCCTGTCAGTTTAATCTGAGAGGTGCAAAAAAGAACCTGAACTATTACTTTATGGTCCAAACCTTTAAAAAAAAACAAAAAAAAAAGAAAACTTAGGAATTGTTTGTATGTTTTAAATCAGTAGGCCTAACCTGTGAGACCATGTTTTGTGGAATGTTTTGAAAATTGAGTAGCAACTACATGTACTATTTAATGTTATAGAATTACATAGCAATCTCTATAATTTGCATTGCAAATCGCTATGTATTACTGAACAAAAGGTTGCCTGGGTTGAGGGCCCAAGCACATTTTTGTTTGTATAATTGTTTAAAAACAAATGATTATAAAGCTAAAGATTTGCATATCATTAAATATATTATACATCTGTATCATTTGTTATGGGGTGTGTCTTTTAGTGTAATTGTTTAAAAATAAATGATGTTAAAACCATAGAAAGTATGTATGTATATGGTACATGAATGTGATTGAACCAATGTTTGAAGATGTTGTTTTAGCCCAAAGGATGCCGAAAGTGAGGGGAGGAAAGCCGAGCGTGAACGACTAAACCTAAAACGAAATGCGGAGCTCCGCCAGGTAGCGTTGGAGGGAGAACCCATGTCCAAGAACAAACTGAAGAAGAAACTTCGCAATCCGCAGAAGAACTTCGACCCTGTGCACAAAACGAAATATGAAAGATGCATGCAGTGTTGCAATCCTAAAGTATGAATTTATAGAGAATACATAAGTTGTTTCAAAACAAATCTCTATATTTTCGGTCACTGACCAAAATTATAGGTAAAGTGACATAAGCAAGACTCGACTCAAGTATTTCAGAGTAGATTTTCAATGATCATACTCGTTAAAATATTTTTTTGAAGTGCAGTAAATACAAAGAACGTTTAGTTTTGCGATAACAATACAAACTTGTATATTTATTTATTAATTAGACTTTAGAAACATTTTTTTAATGTGACAGAATGTAGCTAGCATGTATCTTGTATGACATCATACAGCAAAAGTCTTGCTAGGGTGACAATAATTGCTTTGCTTACACAAAACTGGAATAAATGAGGATTTTCAGAAAATTGACGTAGGATTGCAGGATAAAAGAAATAACTGGTTACTGTCTTAAGATATCAGCTTTATCCTGCTCAGAATGAATGGCGAATGCAGCTCGGCAGAGCCTCGCTGCATTCACCATTCTAACCTTCGCTGGATAAAGCTGATATCTCAAAACAGTAGCCAGTTATTCCCTATATATCCATTGTAACTAGGTTTGAAGCAAATGTAAATCTTTTCCAACTAAAACATATTGCATCCCTTCCATTTGTAGCTAACTTACATGTGACAGACACATCAATGTTGGGTTAACTGTATATCAGGCTTTAATCAATTTCGATTGTGCTGTTTTTTCATTGGATGGTATAGCTTTGGCGACCAGATCACCACCTAGGAGTAGTCAGTCGTATATCTTTATTACACAACGTGTGTTAGCAGTATGTGTTACAAAAAATAATGAATTGTGTTCTCAGCAACGGGTGTGCAAGAAATTAATTTATTATCAGTGTTAACTGTCTTGTATAAATAGATGATCTTTATATACAGGTTTAGATCTTTTTATATGATTGTTTAATTCACAATGTCAGTTATCTGCATGGTCCTTGATGTAGCCTAGTGGTAAAGTACCTACCAGAGGTACAGGATGAATAAAATTCGTACTTATTGTTTTTTCCCATCCCAGCCAGTGATACATGACTGGCCTATCAAAGACCATGTTATGAACTGTCTTCTGTGGAAAAAATACCTTGCAACATTTTTATAAAAGAGTAGCGTATGGTGGCAGATGTTTTCTCTCTTTTTCTTGACCCAAGTGTTGAAATAACTATATAGTAGACACTAAATAGCTCATTAATCTTTGGCTATTGGGTGTCAAACATTTGGTAATTCCAACACATACATGTAATCTTAAAGAGAAAACCCACAACATGTTTCAATTAGTAACAAGGGATCTTTTATATGCACCATCCCACAGACAGGATAGGTTATACCACGCCCTTTGATATACCAATCATGGTGCAATGGCTGGAATGAGAAATAGCCCAATGGGCCCACCAACAGGAATCAATCCCAAACCAACCTCTCATCAAGTGAGCTTTTTATTTTGTTTCAGCTTTGTTTACATGATATGATATTTACAAAATAACAGTAAAATGACCAGAAATGCTGTAAAATGACTTATGTTTGAAGATTCAGCTTTCAACATTTATAGTGATTTGGTTATCATATACCTAGAAACGGCGGTGTATATACGAAAAATAGTACCTATGGCAAGCACTGAAATTGCACCCTGTCCAAATATCTGACACCCATCTTTTAGATAACTTTACCATAATATCAGTTGTCTGACTTTAATAGAAACTGCTCAATGACACCCTCTTCAAGTGGCACCCAGGGCACGTGCCATACCTACAATACCCTAGGTACGCCACTACCTGGAAATAGCCCAGTGCATTCAATTAAACTTGATTAATATAAACTATATCCCATCCGAGGTGCTTGGATTGAAAAATTAAACCTCTTAATGGACTTACTCTCTAATTGGATTTTTCACCATCCCAAATAATGCCCCACGTCTGGTATATATCAATATGAAGACCATGGTAAGTGCTGTTCTGTCTGTGGGGAAAATGCATGGCAGCAATTTCTTACTGCTAAAGGAAAAATGTTGCAGGTTTCTTATGACCAAATGTTTGACATCCAATAGCAGGTGATTGATTAATCATTGTGCTGTAATGTTGTCGTTAAATATGACAAACGTCAACATAAATTTCAATACAAGACAATGTTGCTGGTTGTTTTTGTATAGAAACTGCTGGTGCAACTTGTAATTTGGATACCAGTGATGATGATATGGCTTTTATTTTTTCAGGGACGTCGATGCGAGTTAAGTTTATGCAAGTCCTGCTGTAAATTAAAATCAGTACGAGAGACTCTAGACTGTCTTGGTGGGTTTGTACAGTTACCTATCTCAGCACTATAGTGCACACCATCTCTTTATTGTTTCACTGTTTTCTCTAGTGGTAAAACAATTAGGTATAATAATGTTATATTTTTAATTAGTAATATATTTTTGGGTGACATTTAAAAAAAATATTTTGTTTATTATTTTATTTTCAAGTCATCCCATAGTAGACAATACAAGTGCTCTTGCTAACACGAAGAACAAGTTTTTATAATAAGCAGAAGTTGATTGCTGTTAAAAACAAAAATGTTACCAAAATAAAATAAAGTTTAATTAATTATAAATAAAACAGTTAACAAAGATGAAGGTTTTTTTAAAATATGACTGGATGAATTTATATTTTTATGTCTTACATACGTGTAACTACATACATTTACAATGCTTAAACACGTGCATTTAGTAAAACGAGGCTTTGTAAATTTGGTTTGATGGTTCTGTTTTGACAATCTAGTAATTCCTTGTTTTCCTTTCTTTTTCAGGACATAATTTCAAATTCAGGACACGTGCCTTGACTAACAGCGAGGAGAATGGTCACAGTGACATGAGTAGTGTGACAAATGTCACTAACAATGTGACAGACTCTGTGATGAGTGATAATCAAACATGTAGTAATAACTGCCATACAGATAACAGACAGACTTCATCCCACAAAACGGACCTCAGCATCACCGAACATGCAGTGTCATAGCAAAAAGAGTTTATCGGAAAGACATGAAATATACACATTGACATTTTGAGTCGAAATAAAAAAACAAAAAGGTTAACAACATACAAACACATTGTTTAATCAGTGATTTTGTTTAGGTGATAAACAAATTTAAACACATTGAAAAGATTATCATTACATGTTGGGGTAGGATGTAGTCCAGTGGTAAAGCATTCGCTTGATGAACGGTTGGAGTGGGATCCATTGGGCCCCATTAGGCTGTTTCTCATTCTAGCCAGTGCACCACAACTGGTATATCACAGGCCATTGTATCTGCGCTTCTGTCTGTTGGATAGTGCATATAAAAGACCCCTTGCTACTAATAAAAACATTTAGTGGTTTTATCTCTATAATATCAGATTTACCAATGATTAATAAATCGAGGTACTTCAGTTGTGTCATTAAACAAAACAAAACAAAAAAAGTTTTTCTTTTATTACATACTTTAACTTACATGTAGGTTATAAATGCAGACAAAATGTGACGTGCACATGGTCAATTTTTATACAATATTTATTTCTGTTAATAATTTACTATTATGATTGGTTTACAGGCATAGCTTATATAAAGACCTTTCCCTACATTATAAAATTGACATATTATATAGTTAGTCAACATGGAAAACAAAGAAGCATCTTATATAACATGTTTCATTTATTGCATTTTATGTTAGAAAAAAATGAAAATATTCCATTTTGTAACCCTTTTAAATATGTATCTCAATTCGAGCCAGATAAAAGAGAAGAACTTAAAAGAAAAAGGTGGACTCTTCTTTCTTTTTTCCCCAAATGTTTGCTTTCAGTAATGAAATGTAGAATGTCTTCGAAAAGTTTATTTGTCATGTTAACATAGGATAACTAAATGGTGTCGCAAACCCTACATGTAGATATAAAACTGGAAAAAACTACGTATTTGGTTTGGATTTAAAATGTCATGTTCTTTTAAAATATTCATATGTCATTATTACTGTATTGAAGTGATTGTAAGTTTCAAGCAGAATTTAGAAATAGACCAGGAATTGGACATAATTTTCCTAGTAGTGCTAGAAACTGGGACATTTAAGATTACTTAATGTAGAACGAAAAAGTTTTTGTTGAATTTCAAAAACGTAAGGTGTATGAGAGTGATAGGATTACTGCAGAACTAAGAGGTTTTGTAAAGCACAAAGTTCTCGAACAACTTTACAGTAATTTAAAGGGACAGGCCCTGGTTTATAAACACTATGGCATATTGTTCACTATTAGAGCCATTTATGATAACTGAAATCAAACATTACTTAAATTAATTTAGTGTTTCTGGTCATCCTGGTGTTTGTAGGACCAAAATTGCATTTTTTTAAAATATATTTAAAAAAATGCATATGCGTCAGAGTTGTAGCAGTTTATTGATTCAAGTTCTAGTCTATTTTTAAGGATATTTCCTGTTTTAACATCACAGACGGGTTTTTTTTTTTCCACTCTATTGCAACTTCATCTAAATGAGTT